>JARFNZ010122328.1:8800-20555 GCA_031763405.1 Balanus nubilus | reverse complement strand
GGGGGGTCGGCAGTCATTGGTCATCAGACTCGGAGTCAGAACTCACCGCTGACGAGACCGGCAGTCACAGTGACTCACTGGTCACCGGGCTCGGAGTCAGAACTCACCTCTGACGGCACCGTAAACAGTACATACAGCGACGGCAGGCCGGCCGGCCATGTGCGGTACTCACCTGTAACAGAGAGGAACTCAGCGTGAGGCGGGACAGGCCAGGGAGCGGCTCACTGAGACACGACCGGGCACCGAGTACGGAGCGACGGCCCGGCGTCTGGGAAGCCGCCGGGTCACTGGGATCGCCGGGTTCACAGGGCACGTTCTGATGCACCTGGGACACTGTCCGTCAACGGGAACATGGTGCAGATGCCGCGGAGATGTCGGCTGGCACTCACACAGACGGGGAATGACAGGATTGGCTTCTGATTGACAAGCACGACGGGAGAACACTGGGTGCGGCACATCGATCATGAATTGCTAAGCGGGATTTGTGTGGTATCGACAGTCAACATTGCAGACATTCATACCATCAACGGTCGGAAAGAGACTGGGCTTAGACCCTGAGTCGAGATACTAACACATTCCTTTCGTGACTTGTCAGCCCGCAGTGAATCTCCTATCCATGACACAGATTTTCTGGACTAATGAAAACACACGGAAAGCTTAGGAAATAATCTGTCCATCGCGGTTCATCCGCGATTCATCGACATAAAGTCTCCCTCCGTTGTCGCTGTTATGACAATGGGGCGGTAACACGCAAACATCCTCGTTAGAGACCACAGAGGACCGCACCAAAGACGGGGATGCACGCCGAATGACCACGCTCTATACAGCTGGGGCAGCGGGCCGCTGGAGTGTGAAGTGTTTGCGGAAGCACATTAGCGACCCTGGTAGGCATGCGCACCATCAGAGCTCCTTTTTTCTCGCGAGAAAAAATGATGTAGTTATGTTTTAAAGACCAGAGAAGGGTTTGGTTTTGACAAATAAAATTGATCAGTGATCACATACCTATAGGCATTTGATGTTTTTTTTCTCATAAACTCGAAGTTACCCAAACTTTCGGGTTACGATGTTGTCCTTAATTGTATTCATTTGCCTAATCATTCCGAATTCTGAAACCACCCTATATATATGAACACAATTCACTTATTCTAACATGTTTTTGGATTTGATGATAAATGTAAGACAAACTGCGTCGATTATGATGAAATGGACATCGTTTAAAATACTATTTGCCAATTAACACGTTACAGTCAGATCGGCAGTCACTCCAGTACAGTATCTAAACGGCGGCGGCTTCAGTAATGAGTTGGTTACGGTGAGATTACAGCTTAATCAGAGCCGCTGCGCCGACAAAGGCCGTCTATAAGCGGGTGGCCACGATCGGCTCCGCTTGGCTCTGATAGATCGGTCGCCGGCCGCCCGATCGGTATGCACGCCGGGGTCGGTAAGGTGCGGACATCCAGCATCCACCCGTCCTATGACCCGGCAAGGGTCAGGACCCGCTCTGCGCTGCACCGACCCGCGCCTCACCGAGCCACATCGCAAGCCAGCGCCGCCCCGTCCGGCCCAGCTTCGAGCCACGCCGCATCGCCCAGCCTGCCCGCATGGAGTCTCGCCGCAACCAGCTTAAAGCTGCTGGAGCTCCCATGTACCGTGATTTATTGGTCGCCTTGTCAGCCTACCGTCACCGGCCGGTGCCCGTGATGGCCGCTGTAATGTGGTTTTGTTTGGCGCCGTTCCGGCAGTGAGCTGGGCCAGCCCGCCGCCGACCCGGGCTGGCCGGCCGGGCTTTAAATCATTACCGACTCTGACGGTCGGCGTTATCTGGCGGCACTAAACAGGATTAGCCGGGCAGCTGGGCGGCTTGGAGGAGCGGGAGGCGAGGTGCGGCCCGGGAGAGTCGGCAAGGACGGCAGAAATCGGCAGACAAAATGGCGGCCGCTGACAACAGAGCATGCAATGGTCTTCCTGATGTCTTGACACGGGTCTTCTGATGACAGAGTCGCAGACTAGTCTGACAAAGTCCACAGTCACCGGTGACCGGTATCGGTACGGTAGAGCTCTGAGCGCTGGTAAAATCACAGACCAGTTCGACACAAAGTCGACAGCCATGCCGTTCAAAATTTGGCTTTCGGGAAATCATAAGCCTTGAACACATCCCAGCACAGTCGAATGCCAGTGACAATCAAGTTCTTGGTCACCGGTCATTGACTTCATGCTGAAGCCATCCCAATAAGAAACCATCCCATCGTGGGTGTGAACTGAAGCAGTTCTAGCCGGGCAGCTGGGCAGCTTGAAGGAGCGAGAGGAGAGGTGCGGCCCAGTAGAGCCGGCAAGGACGGCAGACTAGCAGACTAGTCTCCGTCTTTCCGGAGCCGTTAGGGTCGAGACGCGCACGACCTCGGGGGATGATTCCCAGCCTTGCCGCAGTAACATACACCTGAGTGGGAGTGTCGAGTCAACCCACTGAGAGTCGAGTGGAGTCCAGTGGGAGTCGAGTCAACCCACTGAGAGTCGAGTGGAGTCGAGTGGGAGTCGAGTCAACCCACTGAGAGTCGAGTGGAGTCGAGTGGGAGTCGAGTCAACCCACTTGCAGGGTGCACCGCGCCAGGGCCGCGGCCGTTCCCAGGCGGCCGGGGACGTGGTAGTTTGTCCAGGTCATGCTGAACAGCCCTCCCAGGTACCAGAGTGATCATCTGCGGTCGAAATGTGACAGGGTCACCACCTGTGGAGGTCCGGTGAATGACGCCTGATGCCAGTGTAGACCTGCGCCTGTCGTTTGCAGTCCGCTGTCCTTGCTCGGCGTGAAGGCATGGGAACTGAGAAGGCCAAAATGGAATCACTGAGGTATGTTTTTCTTGTGAGTCTTGACGCGTTTCTCGCCAAAAGGGTAGATCGAACCGTGGTTACCTGTATTGAGCCAGAGAAGAGGTAGGCAGGTATATGAAGCGACATTGAAACATGAGAAGACCAACACATCAACTGTCTTGCATGCATCAAACAGTAGACTGCAAAGCGTACTGAACGTGTGCAAATATAATGCTGTCAACACGGTGTACCCAAGCACACAGCTACTTCCCACGTTGGCAGTCTGCTAAGCTGTTGGAAGAGCTGATATTGATGTAGACATTTTCCAATGAACGTCAAATATGATGACAACGAACAATGAATCAGCCTGACTCTGAGCACTTTCAATTGGTTTATAATCCAAGAAGTGTTTGTTTACAAACAATATTTTCCACTGGAAAAGGCTTATACCTCTCCCGCTCGCAACCACAAGCCGATAGATTGCAAATGAGCTGGGAAGCGTGCTGGTAGAGACGTCTAGTGAGCTGCAGACTATGACTTATGATCCGATGACAGGTACTCGTTACAAAGCTTCTCACTCGCCCGGCCATGGTCAGCCAATCAATAAAACTTATACTTAGAGCTGATTTATTGCGCCCGAAATATGCCTGGCCCTATGTCCTGTCTAGTCACCCTTCCATACAAGGTAAGACGTGGATCAGTCATGACAAAGAGATCGAAAATTAAACGCGAGGCAAATTTATGGCAGCGCGACGAAAAAATTACAGGACGCGTGCTTGGTAGGAAAATTGCCCCATGTTCACATATGTAGTCAGGTGATAAGCGGTGGGCTTACATCCCAGCGCCTCCAGACATCTCGACGGGCGGCGAGTTACTAGGTGGGTTTGATTTGCCTCAGCGTCGACATTTGCCCGACGTAAATAAATCTGGACGGGCCGTATTCAACCTTCATTGCCTGTAAAATCTTTGCCACTTATGTTCTTCCGAAAGACTAGAAGTATATGTGCACGTGATAGGTTCAATGTATGGGGTCAACACAACAAACAATTTTGAGTGGAAAGCTGATCCCAAAAATCCATCCATTTTGAGATTATGACCACTTTGCAAAAAAACATCAGACAAGGATGAAGTGCATCACACATTTGCACTGAGAATGGACACATGGGCCGCGTGATTGCAATGCCATGTACGCCGTGGTGTGCAATGCCTGTGCAGTGTGCAGTGTGCACTTGCAGCGGACCAGTATTCAAAGTACTGTGTCTCGCGTTACATTCGCCATGACGTATAGCGCAAGTCACATTTGCTGCAATGGACAGCCCTCGTCACACTAGCCGCTATGTAATGCCCGCGTCATATCTGCCACGACGTACAACCCGCGCTACATCTGGCGCGATGTAGCTGAGCTCATGCCTGCCATTAGCGGCGCTGTGCTCTGCGCCGCATTGCATCATAGGTCAACTGGCAGCGGCATTACGGTCCCAGACGAGCCTCCATAAAGCGTCTGAACATCACCGCCGTATTACCATATTAATGAAAGCTGTTAATCGTCCTCGGATCTGGCCGATGATTGGTTCCCGTCCGGCGGTCCACGTCAGTTGTCTGGTGGCCGTTCCAACCGTCAGGCCGGCCACCTGACCCCCCCCCCCCCCTCCCTCCCCTCCACACCCCTCCCCGGTGCCCCTCCCTCCGAGACGCCCCCAGAAGGTCCCAGACGGCCCCAGAGACGGCGGAAATAGCTGCTTATCTCTAGACAAAATGACGGCAGAGGCGCTCATCTGACGCATGCCAATATATCGGCCCTATAAATTTGCTGCGAACTGATGATTACAGAGAAGCGCACACCGGTGGGGGGTCTTCAAGGTTGCAGCGGGGAAAAAACGATGACGAAAAGTGCGCGGCAGCCACGGAGTTTGTGTAGAGCAGTGTAATAATTTGGAGCTTGTTAAGCGGCGTGGCTGGCAGGTTGTCCTAGATTATACAGCACGTGATTATCTGGTGTGGCTCGTGCCGTATATCACATGAGATCCGCCGACAAACCGCGGAGCCGCCGGCTGGAATGCCCTCACTCGCTCTGGACCCAAGAACATCAAACAACCCGACTGTCTGCCCGAAAAAGACGAATTAATTCCGTCTGTTCTACAGCATCATGCGTCACCCGGGCGATCGTTCAGCGTGCCTCAGAGATGAACTCACGTCCCCGCGGGCAGGAGGCAGCTCAGAGCACCTTCCTGGAAATGACACAGGACGTTGGTGATGCCATGCTCAGTTCAGAGCAGGACGCGCCGGACCCAGACCCCGCAGCAGGCGGCAGTCACCAGTGAGTGATGGGGCCGTCATGCACCCCGGCCGGATGTGTCGACAGACAGCATGTGATGCATACCATCTCCGCCGACGGCCAGTCAATCGGACCGATAATGTGAGAACCGGCATTAACTATCCCGTCGTGCGGGGAGCCGGCCGGCGGGAGGGTATCACCGCCGCCGCCACCGCCCCGCCGCTCTGCACCTGGTGTTTCCGCTCTGTTTAGGGCGGGAGTCCTCTTACTATTAACTCTGGCTAATAACAATCATTTCAGAGCAGACACCACGCGAGAAGCAGCTACTGAATCGCCTCGGGCGTGGTGTCGGATGCACAAGATTGCAACCGTTTAACTCCCTGTTTCACTTCCCTCACAAGATTGTGACGCCCTTCCACTTCCCTCTCTTCAAATATGAGAACCGATGATAAACTCGCCGTGCCAACTTCGTGACTAGCGTGACATTTCTGGCCAGGATCACACCAAACTCCACCGGTGCAGCTTCTACCGGAAAACATGGGCGACGTTTACGACCTGGGTTGAGGCTGCCCTCGGGCCGGTCGTGCTGAGGCCGACCGACCAACACCTGCACCGGAACCGGTAACACCCGCACCCCGGTCCCTCGGGTCCGTCGTGACCGCCCCGGCCGCCACTCGGCAGACGACAGTCCGACGACCCGCCACAAGACCCGCCGAGACTGGATCGGTGATCCAGTTCGTGACACGGCCGCGTGCTCCAGCGTCCGGACAAAAACAGCCTGCTGCCGCCGCTCCACTCCGCTCGGCGCCTCTCCGCGCCGCCCCGATCAGCCGCGAATCACGAGCGCCGGATTCCGGAGCGGCGCACGGCGCCGGCGAACACGATCGCCTCGTCAGAGGGCCATCCATCCAGGTCGGTGTTTGATATGCGAGAATGCAGGCCGGAGGACGCACGCGGAGGACGCAGGGAGCGCGGCGTGGCGCGGCGGGGCGGTATGCCCGTCTGAACCCTGCAGAGCGGTGGCAGCGAGGGGGCGGCGGTCGGCGGCGGTCGGCGGCGGCCGGGCGGCGGTCGGGCGGTGCGCGGAGAGGTGTTTACCGGGGCCCGCCGGCGGGGGGCCGCCGAGAAACAGGGCCCGCGCAGCCCCCTTCCGACCCCCCGCCCGGCAGCCGCCGCACTCCGCCGCACACGGGTGGTATATTGGACATAGCTGAATAAAACAGGCCGCCGGATCACCAACAGGCCTGCGCCGCTGACGACGACACACCGTGCAGGGGGCAGAGGAGGCACGCGCCGAGCGGACGGCGGATAAATGAGGGAGCCGACGGGGTCTGATAGGGCGCATAGCTCACAATCCGCGGATCTGGTATGATCGGTGAACGATGGGCTATTTATCATAAATCAGCAGCAGCAAAGGTCAATCACAACAGCAAAGGTCATAACAACAGCAACGGTCAATACCACCAATCCGGACATGACAGAAAAAATGCCCATCAAGCGATGTAGACAACCTTTACAAACAAACCGGATAAATAAATGGCATCATCTTCTTTTTTGGCGTATATGTCACACCTCCATAAAATAACGTTAAGAAAAATCGCACTTGTTTAGCCTACAGTTGACGCGATTGCACATAATTTGCTTTTAAACTATGAATGCTGAAGATTAAGACACTTCCTTGAAAACAATATACAAATAAATGTTCTCCACCTGTGTTTTCATCTCAAAGGCTGTTCATTCGCGCGTGGCGCCCTTTTTTGTCCCTCAAACGACCAATCACGGAGAAACCAGGCCAAGTCAGCTGCGACAATACCAGGCCGGCCGACACACATGTTAACGCTACCGTCGACAGTGGGAGCCGACAGGCGCCCATGTTAATGGCTGCATCCCAACCTACCATTATTTTATAATCAGGTTAGCATGAATAATGGTGTCCGCTTACAGCCCATGACTGTTCAGTTTGTGGGAGACATCTGGCCCCGCTCGTCAGACGCCGCAGAAGAAGGGACCACATACCGAGCGGACGCCGAACGAATGCAAAGTAAGTAACGTGCTGAGCGGGGAGGAAATACGGGCCAGGGTAGCGCCGGGTCACGGCTGCCCGTCTTCACCACTGGTGTGCTGGCCGGCCCAGGCTAACACTTAGTTTCAATAACTGCGCAGCTCTCTGGTGTTTTAAGTAGACGCAGGTCGTATTTTGGAATCATGGATTTACAGTCTGAACAGAAGAGCACAGCATTGCAGTACGGTAAAGCACAGCCTTCGGGAGATATTTCAGACGTGTGTCTGTGGATATGGGTCAGCATTATAGGAGGGACGCGACGGCGGACCATCTCAGAGATGAACTCCCTCATAGAACTGGGCGCGTTACAACATAATAACTGATGCACCGGGTGAAAGAGCATCCATGATACCGGTCTTTGGTCCAACAGGAATCCGACTATCACATACTAAACACTGGTCATCTGCGATTAAATGATTCCAGACCCCAGGCTGGTGCTAGTGCCCTGTGATTTACCACAGTCTCCCACGGACGCGCGGATCGTACCGCGCGACGAACGCCGAGTCGGGACGGTACTAAAAGGCCGATGGCTGTGGAGATCGAAGGGAGGCAAATGTGGGACTAAGCACTATCGGCGCCTGTTCGCTCCAAATTGTCCCGAGACGACCAAAAAACATCGTCATAATGCGCACATGGAGCAGAGGTACACGTCATTATATTATAGAAATTGATGGGTTTGCTTGCTTTCAGAATAATGCGCACAGCAAATCGTTTTTTCGATGGTCTGAGGTACCACTAGTTAATAATGCCACTACAGTTTAGTGAACAGAATGCCCTATGTTGTTATTTCCAGCATCATCCATCAATTCATACACCATCATGCTAACAATGTTATGACCGCTCCATTCCTACACTTCATATTTCTGCTGCTGTCAAAGGCCAGTAACGCACGTGACATGCTCACGACCGACCTCGGACACCAAATGTCAGCTTCAAATCTGTCACGTCCCGACAGCGATAAAATAGCAATGTCACGCGTCCCCTCGTCGGAACCACGACTGCTGATTCTGCAGACAGTGGTCACCACCGACACAGCCGTGGGCGACCGCAGAATGAGCATGTGTCCGGCCATAGCCCGATAATGTCAGCCAGTGGTGACGTCCAGATGTGGCATAACTGTGGTCAGCGATAGTGGGGAACAAAAAGCACTCCGAACCAGTTTAGCCAAACACGAAGCCATAAAGTGTGCGGACATCGTGACAACGCTAGGTGGACGGACGCCTGGACCAGTTGTCATCGTCGGTCATAGAAGTCAGCTGACAGGGGACCTGCCCTCCTTGCCTTGCCCTGTTCTGCACTATGCCGTGCACTGAGCTGCACAATATTGCAAAGAGTTGCAGTGCCGTGTTGTCGGAGCCAGCGCGCCCCGCCCAGTGGCGGCCGTCCGTCCGCCGTGAACAATCGGCGACAATAAGTTGTTGTGGCCGGCGCCGCATTTGATAGGCATCTGACGGCGGCGGCGGCGCGGCAGCGGCATTGGCGGCGCGCGGGCGGCATTAGGCGGCGCGCGGGCGGCATTCGGCGGCGCAGGCCCGCATTGTCCACAATCAGCGGCGGCCTTCACGGCGCGGTTCCGGACGCAGAGCGCCGCGCCGCAAACAGCCCCCAGAGCCTCCCGCGTCGGGACAAGTCCCCCGCTAACAGGCTCCGACAGCGGCGCCACTGCCGCCTGCAACAACACGTCGTCGGCGATCAGCGGCGCACCGGAGCCGAGCGTGGCGCGGTGTCAGAAGGCGAAGGTGACGCGGTCGGCACCGCCGCCGGCACCGGTGACCAACACCAGCAGTCGAGTCAGCCGGGCCGGCGGCGCCGCGGCCGTGATGAGGCCCCTGCAGAGGCGGCCGGCCGCGGGATAATCGGTATCACCTTCGGAGAGGAGGCGCCGAGGACCGTGTTACGCACGCCATTTCCGGACGTCATCTCCCACCACCGCCGGCCACCTCGGCCACCCCGGACCTTCGCGTCAATGGGAAGGACGGATCCGACGAGTTCCCATGCAACAGTCACCGGTTCCTCCGGGCCTCCGGCAACGGCCGGGCCAACGAGACGACTGCAGAATGCCAGGTAATCACTGAGGGATGTTTAGCAGCGCTGAGCGATTGTAATCAGCAACAAACGATGTGCATTGCTATTTTTAATACTGTTCTCATGACGTTATTATGACAGGCGATGGTAGTTAAACTGAAACCGGAGCACAATTTGCGTGGGAGTGGGGAATAAATCAGGCGAGATAAAGGCAAGACAGAGCAGGTGTGCAGGAGAGCTCGGGAGAGCCAGGAGAGGCCGGACAATGAGACGAGAAGGCTATCACAACTGCAATCGTCTGAGCGAGACAACGGGAGGATGAAAAAATGAGGGAGGAGAAAACGACGGGAGGAGTGTACATAAGAGGTGAGTAGAACGATTGAAATGAGAGCAGCGAAGATAAAAAGCAATGGAGTGCGAGAGAAATGGAGGAAGAAAAAGAAGAGAGAAAGAAAGAGGGAAGAAGGAGAAGGATCGGGAGCCGGGGAGGGGAAGGAGGGAGGAAGGGAGAGAGAAAGAGAGGGGACTAGACAGAGTCATTTAGTACAGGTGACAGTGCACCATTAATCGTCGGGTCTCCACGGCCTGACAGTATAGTGAGTGAGAGGGCAGGTGTGACCGTCAGGTGACTCCGGAAACGGCGGGGCCCGGGACGTTGCGTGCGGGTCATCTTCATATCAGACAAATTTATCACTCGCCGCGTGTCATTCACCATCGGGACATGGCTGATAAAGAGAGGCATCAGACATGGAAAACAAAACTCCAGCGAGAGATGGAACAACGGAAGATGTCCTCGAGCCGACCTGACACAAGAGCAACAAAGAAGGAAAACAGTCTAACATGACTGAGCGGAACAGGCGTGGTTTGTTCAGACCATACCAACAATCCAGCAGATTTTCCGCATACCTATCGAACCAAAGAATGCAACCGGAATAGCGGAATACCTGCGAGAGTCTGAGACTGCGATATCGGCGGATTTCCGTAGATCCTGGCAGCGGTCGTGTCAGGGGGTGAGGCAATGCCGACACATTCCTTCGCCACATGTAAACCAACATGTATCTATCTACTGCGCTTACTGCTCAACCGCTGCACTAACACAGTACACACTCGCAAAGCTAACCAGCTCTGCAAGGCACGCGATGTTTTTCGCGAATCCGGTAACAGGCTAGGCAGCAGCTGTCAATCACATTATCTATTACTCCGGCCTTCCCAGCCAGATTCACGTGTATCGCTGGGCGAAAAACAAACTGGCTCACCGAAATCCACTGTGCTGTATGTGATCCGCGTGTTTTGTACGGCCGTTTGCAGGTAGCTGCTGCTGACTGATATAGGCTCGGTTTAAATCAGAAAGCCGTACAGGTATTTACTTACCTACCGTGCACGCACCGTGATTAGAATGCGACTTAGTGAAGAAACCCAGCCAGCCCGAATGCCGCCGTCAGATAAAAACTGGATGCATGACGCAGCTTATCGGTACCGGACAAATAGATTTCTGCGCGTTTCTGTACGAGGTTCGGTATGGAGATACCTTCAGTAATAGGAGGAGGGAGAGTAGGTCACCATGAGCGCGAATCAGCCGGTGTGCGGTGGTCCTGTCGCCGCGGGCCAGTCCGTCGAGCCATCTGATGGACCGCTACACATCACAGCTGTCCCGCTGAAGGGTGGCCCAGACGTACGCTCCCGTGCTAATTACAGGACCGCCACCGGGTCAGACGCGCAGCCAGACCCGGCCTGGCTCGGACCGGTCCGTTATGGAACTCTGTCCCGGCGTGTCCGTCAGACGCAGCTTCCCAGGTCACAGACGAGACAGGGTTATTGGACTCATCAGGAGTAGGGCAAGACGTCTGTCCTCCGCTAGAACATCAGGAGCCGGAAGAAACGTCAAGTGAAACTCGAATCATCAAGAGAGGAGAGAGAAGTCTGATCGTTCGTCCTGCTCATCAGGAGTGGGATGGAACGCCTGTCCGCCCGCTCACGTCTCGGGAGCAAGACGGTGATTGTCCGCCCGATCACCCTCTCGTACGTTCGCCAGTTCGGAAAGTCCTGGGTCGGTTCCGGGTGGAGCGAATTCGTCGGCCCGCTCCCGGACGGAGCACGACTCCAGTGTGACAGCGTACCGATCAAAAATACAGTCACCAACCTCAGCAGAGTACGTGGGAACTGCCCCCGCTGCCACTCTCTCGGCACTGGTCCTCGGTGTAACACAGCGTAAAAACGCCGCTCTGACAACTGGCAGGAGGAGCGGCGGCGTGGCGATGTGACGGTGGTGCTGTCCGGCGTTTCTCGCACTGCTCGATAGCACTGCTCGGCGCAGCTCGGTAGTTTTGCTCGGCGCTGCTTGCCACCGTTCGGTGCACTCCGCCCTGGTACTCGGCGCAGGCCGCCATTGTTTCGTCACAGTCGGTGCCGCCGCTGAGTGTCCGTCGCCGTGTCAGCAGCGCGCTGTGGCCGTCTGATTCATACGGGGCCGGCCCGGGCGGCTGTAATTTGGGGACGGCGACGAGCCATCACTGTCAGCCGCCGCCGCCGGACCGTGAGAGAATAGTGGAGCAGCGGCGGAGGGGGGGGGGGGGGGGGCTCAGACCTGG
>JARFNZ010122317.1:0-12139 GCA_031763405.1 Balanus nubilus | reverse complement strand
ACGGGACGGGACGGGACGGGACGGGACGGGACGGGACGGGACGGGACGGGACGGGACGGGACGGGACGGGACGGGACAGATAGCACGGGACAGGCTCATGCCTGACAAAAACGGGAATGGTACATTGTAACGACACTGGCGAGTGGAAACGAGCGAGTGCGAGGACAGGCTCTGGTGTGTTTTAATGGACAGCTTGATAAGATGGGACCAGAAGGGATAGTGGCGGGGTAGATTACTAACAGGATCAGGCTTGCTTCACCACCCTCTCCTTCGCCAGGGCTTGTGAGAGGGTCCGGCAGGGTCCGGTTACGCGGTGATTCCCGACCGGCCGTCCCCCGGCGGCTTCGTGCCGTGATGTCACTGGCGCCGACCCCGCCCACCGTCCGAGGGTCAGCTGCGACGCTCTGAGTCACTTTCACAACGCCGAGACGAAGGTTATCTGCAGGGGAGCGGCCCGCGGCAGGGGAGGGAAGGGAGGCTGGGGGAGGGACAACACTTCCCCGCCGCCGGCCGTCACCTGCCCAACTCTGGCCAGGTCAGGGACACCCGACACGCCACCGCCAGCCCACGCGCCCCGCTGAAGACGGCTCTGTTCACCGTTCGGCCCCGTTTTCCGGCAGTTCCAGCCCAGCAGTAACAATGGCTCTGCACCCACTCAGCGTGGGATGGTAGCGCAGATGCCGTCCGGAGTTCTCATCGAATACAAAGCCTGGAGAACTCACTGACTTAAGCGCTGACCTTCCAGAAATTAGAATGCGTTGTGTGGCTACAATATGATGTTCTGAGACTGAAAGAGGCATGTCCGATTGTCCCAAATCGCAAATCACCATTCCATTTTACCCTTGAGGATTCCCGGACTGTCGGTAAGCCCATGTGGTCAGTGCTCACGTATGCCGGCCTTCATTGGAGGCGGTGTTTGGGGACCGGCGGGGTGTCCCATGTGACCGGAGCCTCAGCCACCGCTAAGCTGAGGCTTAGTGACCGCGTCAGAAGCCGCGCTAATCACCCTCCCCCTCCCCACGTGTCGCCTAGCATCTGAGCTCCTCATACAACCCCAGACGACGGCGGGTGGTCAACAAGTCACGATGGTTCTTTCAGCCGTGAGTGCCTGCTGGAGCCGTCCCCGAAGGCCAGCGGCGGCCCGGCGGGGGCGGGGGCGGGCGGCTCGCCTGCCCCAGGGGGTCGGGAGGGAGCGGGGGAGGGGGAGGGGGGGGGGCGTACCTCTGTCGCTGGCTGTGCGGTTTTCGGGAGGAGGAGTGACCTGAGGTCAGCAGCTCGTCTGTGTCGGGACTCTGACCCCCGGCCGACCGCCGACCGCCGCGCCACCCCGACCTGAAACAGAGTCAGAAGGGGCGATGAGAACTCAGCCGCGACACCTTTGGTCACCGGGCTCAGCTGAGAGACCACCGTTTGAAGACATACTGTCCTAATGAGCACAATCAAGACGAAAATTCTGCAGACATTAACAATTAAGGCGATAATATAAATGCTTATCCAAGAAGGACAACTTAACTAACACGGCAAAACGGTGAGGTTTCCGTAATTGTGTTCAAGGCCTGTGTTTAACAATTACCTACGTCAAAGTATGTATGTGCTGCCGACTGCGATTAACATTTGATTGCGTACTGCGTAGATATGCTACGAATTCGAAACGCACTATAATCAAATTCATTCTACCGAAGAGGTGTGTGTCCGATATATTACCGAGATCGGTAACAATGTACGGACGATAGTTGGCCGCCCCGCTCGGCTGAGGTTGGTGCTGATTTCCAGTGATGTGAGAGTGATATGTTTATCAGAGCCGGGTCCTGACCTCGGAGCCGGGTCCAATGCTGTCCGGTGCAATGAGCTGTACTCTATGCCGGTTCCGGCCATCACTAGGCGCCGCTGTGTCGGGCAGTCAGACCCGGCTGCCACAGCCGGACACCGCGCACGGATGTCTATCTGGTCATGCAACGCGACTCGCAGCTGTGCGGCCACCCGGCGTCCGACACGTGCCCATTTAAGACAACAAGCCCGGGACAAACACCGCCAGCGAACGGTGTACTTTCCGAGAACACAGCCCACGCAGCCGACGACAGGTACAGCCATTGGCCAAATTGAAGGAAAAGTCATTGGCATTCGTGCACCGTGTTCAGGAACATGTTGCTCAAAGTACCATTATCAACTAAGGCTTTAATTAACTTTTGATTTTTAAGGAGAATTATGACACAAAATGACACGTTTCAGACTGGTGCTAAGAGTTCTATCGTGTTCTGTATCATTTAATATTCACTTCGGTCAGCTGCCAATAATAGATGCGGTGATTATAGCAATCAGATTAATTGTTTGACTGATTGATTTTAATCAGGTGCTAAATCGATCAATTAGAACACAACACTAGAATACTGAGTGAGCATACGAATGTCTAGTAATGAAATGGATATGCTTATTTTAGTCCACATCAGATAAGAACCTCGAACTGTTCAGTTAGTTATTTATCTGAGGTCGGGAGTTTAAATATCTCCGATCGGGAGAAACCGCACCATCTGGGGCGCGTCCACTGCTAACCTCCCACTGTCACTGTGGCCGCTCTCGGGAGAGAGAGAGAGAGAGAGAGAGAGAGAGAGAGAGAGAGATACAAAATGATGACGGCCATGACTCAATCGGCAGCTAATTTCTGACATCACGCGCCACCAAGATGGAACGGGAGAGCGGCTTTCATCGCAACAGCCGCCCAGAAGGCACGACTTTCTATCGTGTTCGGACCAGTAGCGGCTGGTCAGCTCCAACCGAACGTTTAGCAACGCCTAACCATGTGCGGAAAAGGATAAAAAAATAACACGGTTATGTCATAAATGACTGAGGTAGTTCAGTAACGTTACTAACGGGTGGGCAGTATGAACGAAGACAAAATTCGCGACAAAACTGGCGACGAACGAGAGGACCGATATGAATGAAGCTTGGCATGTAGTGACTTACTAGTGTTGTTTTAAAGTAGGAGAAGTAGCTAAGTGCTGATTTGTTTTTTTATCCAAATGACCCCTTTGACCGCACATGGTCTCCGTAACATGCTCGCGAAATTCGTCGAAAAAAATCGGATATCGGCAAGGAGGCCCTCGCACGCCATCTTGCTCCGCATAGAGTTTTCCAGTTTGGCATTTATTCGATTACGGCGAGCCCGAAGACCCACAGCAATGTCGACCATTGGTACAAAAGAAACAGATCGACGATAATGGCCGATGTCAACTGACCCGTGCGATCCACAGGGCATATCACGGCAGTCATGTGATCACGCCGTGCATGAGTAGTCTGGGCGGATAGCTGTACCAAAAATAGTACTTTTGGAAGGAACAAGTCCCGTTTATCGAATAGAAATACTTGAAGCGGGATTTGGGAGTCTTGGACTCTCAAACACTACCAATAACTTTTGATATAGATGAGATGGAAACGCAAAAATGGCACCAATGTATTTGTTCCGTCACAAAGCATCGATTCATATGCAGCATGACCCAATGTGACCTACTTGGGTTACCAGGTGACTTAGACCTGAAGTCAAATTTTGGAATTGACCTTTTAAGGTCAGCATGTATATGCTTTGATGCGCCTTGACGAGATAAACACGATAGTGTCAAAATAAATGTTCTATCTTTAATAGCAAAAAGTTATCCACGAAAAAGTTTTCCCCCAAAAAAAGTTCCACCTTCAGTGACTTTCTATCATAACTTCATGACATTCCATCATAGTTCCCGAGAGATCCGAGGGAGTTTTGGATCAAGCTCCCTAAAAATGGGAAAATTTGGTCTTTGAGGACCCCTGGTAACCTCAATATTGACCTGAGTAAAAATGACCGAAGTTGCTTCGAGATCACTTTGACGACCTTTCGAACGCCGTTTTTTTTTTTGCTCTACGTTTCCTAGAAGCCGAGTTAGAGGGGGGCGTCGAAACGCCTCCTCCTCCCCGGCACGAGACAGATGGCGCCGAGCACCGACACAGCGGCATCTGCTTCCGACAGAATTGGGTATTATGTACCCCTATTACTGATGCAACTTATTATTGTGCATCCCCTCGCTTTTGAAACAATCTCTCTAGTGATTTTAATAGTTAACCTTGAAACGAGAAACTTTCAAAACAGCGAGCGCAATACCCATTGCTCAAGAACGAATGACAACTGTCATTCATGCTTTACTATGTTAACCTATGCGAATAGAGTTTATAAGGCAAAATAAATTAGTGCAGCGAGCCTCAAATTTGACAGGCCGTCTGGTGCATAGGGTACTATTGTCATCAGCACGGGTGGCGTGAGCCGTGAGCAGTGAGCACAACACAGAAGATAGGGCAATGACATCACGAGACAAAAGTCAGCGTTGACACACTCGGCATTAACATACTCAATGACATTGCCCAATTTCTTTTATTCGAAGGAGACCGAATTACTTTCTCCGAAATAAACCACGTTGTAAAATGGAAATGTACTTTAACTGTTTGTTTTATTACTCGGCTCAAGTATGAGCCACCCGGCCATAAATGAAGCAATGCTCTTCTAGAGAGACAGTGAACAGGTGTCTGTGCGCTTTTCGTCACCCCATAAAACGACTTGCGCCATGAATAACACTGCCACCACTGACCACCATCACATGAATTTAACGTCTCAAGGTTCGATGTCAGACGATAAAAAGCGGTGTGCACTTCCACACACAGTATTGTAGTTTCAATGCGATTTTACATGATCCAAATGTCTTATAAAATGGGCTAACGGAATACCTGAACAGTTTTGTTATTCGGGGCCTTAATTCCGCATTCCCCAAAGTTTGGATAAATTTAAGTTTAAAAATAGCGTTCCAGAGTTTTAGATTTAGCTAGGTACCTATACGGTGCGACAAAGGTTTTTATACTTTCCGACTTATTACAAGAATCCGTCCTTCAGGGTAACTTGGCTTACTTTCAGTACATCTTGGTGCACACTGAATTTATGAAGGTCACAAATAAAATATATCTATCCGGTGCAAAACTGGTGAACGGACTGGTGCTATTGATTGATGGTTATAGTTAGTTGCCAGATGGTGTTATTTTAAAGTTGCTATTTTTTAGCAAAGTAGCAGGTAAGTGGCTTAAGTTATCTGGAATCGGCCAACTTAAGCCACTTCGCCTTGCCTTTGTTTCCTTCCAGTAAATAAATAAAAATTATGTTCCTCCGAAAGCAAGAGTAACATTAAAATCATCAAATTCCTAAAACGACACTTACAGGAGAGCCAACCACTTGGCAGGTCCGTAACTCCGTAATTGGTGGGCGAAGACCATAGTTACCCTGATACCAATTTTGGCCACACCTCTCCAGTCAGCTGCAGCTACAGTCAAGAGAAGCTAATAATGTAAACTTGAGTGCTATTAGCGGCGCGGACGCTCTGTATTATGCATTTATGAGCTAAATTTCGCAGAGAAAAACATAAATAATTTCCCAAAGGTAGCATCAAATTGACGTCAATTTTGACCAACTGTAGTTTTTATAAATCTTCAATATGACTTAAGTTACCCTGAATGAAGGTACGTTTCGTTTTGCTTCCGAATATGGCACTTGTGCACAAGCCGGACCTAGTTGGAGAAAATGTTCAAGGAAGTCTGCATCCTGCAATCGACAGAGCAGCCACGGATGACTTCCTCTCAAACGACACATGGCCACTTGCAGGCTGACAAACATGGGTGGAGTTTCCTATACAGTTGGTGGGGCAGCCGTCACACCAACTTTCGGTTTTGCCCCACCAACTTTTTCTTTGCCCCATAAGGTCTTTGTCCGATTTGAAGTTTTGTTTTGCTTTAAAATTATCATTGTCCACAAAAGCAAAGCATTGCTGTCAAACTTGAAGGTCCCCTGGCGTTAAAATTGTCAGTTTTCGACTTAGCTGTGCAAAACAATTGGCCAGCATTACGTTTAACCCCACCAACTTTTCCCGAAAAGCTCCACTCATGTTGACTAGTGTTTTCAGGCGGGGCGGCGCGTCAGCCCATCAGTGCTGGGGCACAACATTGGTCCAGGGTAATTTACACAATTTTTGGACGATGGACACCAGCCGTGGAACAGCCCTGATCTAACTCCATTTGAAGAAATATGGGCGGAGGTAATGCAACAAGAGCTCAACAAGAACATGCCAGTATCACTCACCGACCTAGGACGGCTCGAGATAACACTCAAATGGAGCCTGCTAAGTCTCATGAGCTTGGTGATTAGCTTCCCGGCTCGTGTCAGATGTTCCCTGAGCATCCTGTTGAACACGTTGAACGATGAGCAAAATGTATTGTTTAGTATTATACGGAATAGAGAGCAATTCTTACGGTATAAAAGCGTTTGCCGTAACCCACTTAATATACTCTAGTCCCATGTTTGAGCCCCAGGCATTACGTTCGCCTCGAATGCGGTTAACAGCGAGATTAAGACTGAAAACGTCATTACGTACTCAGTATCAGTATATCTTAGGCATTTATAAGGAAGCTTGTCTCATATTACACCACGTTTGGATGGGAACGGTATGTTTATCATTTACGATGTCGTTTTTTGACCAACACAGATCTGCGAATTTGACTTCAGGGATTTTGGAAGCATCCCAGCAGAAGACCCGAGCGAAGATGACACTAATGGGCATCGCTAGGCGATCGATAATTCGATTTAATAAAAATGTCGTCCTTTTGCTCTCCTCTATCTACAAGTTGTAGAATGTGGATCAAGGACACCATCCCATTCACTTCCATAGATTAACTTCATAGTTAACATAGTTTGTTCATAAGACATAGTTCTGGTCTAATTTCGATATCTTGGCAGGACAGTGTGTACATAACTGAGCCATTCATGTCACCTGGCATGAGCATGAGCTCGTGGCTCGGAGGCACGTCACAGTCACACCTTGGCGCCCGACGGCCTCGGTCTGGACGGTGCTTAGTTTGGCAGCACATCAGATCACGTGACCGGCCACGTCACCCGACGGGGAGCCCTAGCCTCGGTAGCCGGTGAGTCGGCTTCGATTTCTGCCCAGTGTGGTGGAACGGCCCTGATTAATTAGGAGATGACAGTATGATGCATCGATCGGTAATTCAGGAAATGTAAAAAAGACTATGTTACTAAGAGCGTATCCAAGCCAGAAGTGCTTCAATGTATGTCATCAGAACGACTTTTCTACAGCATGCTGCAACCACGTGCAACACTGCAACAGTCTGCGGCAGGACCGGAAGGCCGAATACACAGCCAGGATAATTAAGTTTTCTTATCAAGACTAAATTGAAGGTGTAGAAAAATAAAGTCCAATTTGTCGATGCAACGTAAATGGACTGTGTGGACAATGGGTTAGAGAAGGATACGATGCAGAAAGTGCAAGAGCCCTTAGCTGAGTGCCGTCTTAAAAACGAAACAGAACATCACGTCACATCACAATAGCCAAGCGAGCAGTTCGCAGACCTTGAGCTCTTGAGGACGTCTTCGCCCGATGAGCTTGCTTCCACTTATCTCATCTGCTTTATAAGTCACCGACAGCACTGAATCAATACGCTCAGTCAGGCCGCTGGGACCAAAGGGTCACATATCATCCTGACTCGTCGTCGACTCGAAGAGCTCGCGCTCGTCCCGGCCGGCCCAGCGACTGCAGAGCCGCCTGGCGGGGGACGGCGGCAGCGGCCCACTCCGTCTCCTCCCGGCGCCCGGCGCCCGCCTCTACCCCCGACCTGCCACACCTGACCCTGCAGACCCGAGGCCACGACGGTGCCGCTGAGGACACCGTGACACGCCAGATCTGTCACGTGACGCGCCAGATCTGTCACGGGAGGAGACAGTGCTGAGTGATGGCCGCCCAGCCAGCGGCCCATGTGTGGTTTGGCTGCACGGCATCCGAGGCGCAACCCCCAACGAGACGAGGGTGATGTCAGAGCTCTAACTCGCTCCAAACAAATGGTGGTCAGTGATAGAGGGAAAATATACGGACAGGTTGATGGATTGAGTGTTTTAAACGAGCGTCGAGAGGTCAAACAGTCCCAAAGCCTGAGTAAAGGGGAAGGGGGGGGGGGGAACGGCCCCACATCTCCTTTTCCTGGGGTATATCAATAAAGGAGTATCGTCAATAAACTATGCATACCCTCCAACACATAAATTATACACGTGTTCACCAAAAGAGAATAACGGGGCTATGATAGGTCGACTGGCAATAACGCGAGATTGACGTCATGTTTATCGGTTCTCGGTCAAACATACAGGTCTGCGGAAATCGCTGTCGAGCACATAGTTTTCAAGATAAACAAATCTTTAAGTGCTTGATGTCACAAGAAAATGAAATAAAAAAAAATGGAGAAATTAACTGACCTATCAAGCTGCTATTTCGGATTGACGAATTTCTGCAAAATCGGAAAACGTCCCAAGAAATAAACTAAAAATGTTTCTTCCCAGGAAACGTTGAAAAATATGTATGATGAAGACCTGTTCGATGAATATGTGTACCAAATTTGAAGTGGATATCGCTAAAACTGATTGAGTAAGGACCTTCCAAATCCCCAAATTGGTGACGTTTCATGGTATTTCTATGCTTCCAAAGCATTTCCTTTTTTTACTCACATCGTTATGGACCAAACGATGTTCTATCATCACTTGTTTGCGTTCTCGACGAAAAAGTGGCCCAGGAACACGTATTACATCGCCTAATGACTGAAACCAGCGGCTTGAACTTGTAACCTCGGATGAACTTGACCTGACCCAAGATCATCGGAAGCTTAGAATGGTACTTAGAAGAGTCAGAACTCGAATCATGCCGATTCCTAGGCTGGTTATGCGTTTAATACCGCTATCTCGCGCGAGAAAGCCATTGGCCGGGATCTCCATAAAATGTCCAACTTCTTGTCTCTGGCCTGACCTGTGACTATATATCAGTGACTTTGAGATAAATTTGTCTATTTTTCCTGATAAATCTCGTGCAGGACGCGGGTCAATAAATGGACGATTTTTCCGAAAAACTGGCTCAGCTCGAAAGCTATCTTCAGATAACAACACAGCCGAAAACTAATCAAATGTGAAGAATCGGCCCAGCTCCAGCCATAGAGACTTGAAAGGAGAAGGGGCAAGAAAGTGGGTGGCACCCTCCAATCCCCCCCCCCCCCCTCCTCAGTCACGTGAACCCGTTCGTGCCCCTCCCCGCCGCCCCGCCCCTCCGCCCCTCTCCGCGGCCGCTGGAGTCTGTTTAGATCGGCTCGAGTCGGCCCGGGGCACGGCGCCAGCATCACGTGATAGGTACGGCGCCGGACCGCCCCCTCCCCCCCCCCCTGCCGCCCCGTGCCGGTGCCACGGGGTCGTCTGTTCCCGCCCCTACCTTCCCTGTCTTTCCCCCCACACGTGACCTTCTGCTCCCCCCCCCCCCCCTCCCCCAATATCCGACAGATGACGCCAATTTAGCGAGCCAAACGAGCAGCTGTCTTGGCGCCACAGTCTACCCGGCAACCGAGCTATAGCAGCTCGATAAACCTTTGTCACCCAATGGTCAGGTGTCAGGCCCACTGAAAAAGGGTGTGGGCAATGCATGTGCAACCGTTCAAAGGTCTAAGGCTCGCACAAGTCAGCGTGTGTTCAATGGAGACCTGCTTCGATTACTGGCCGTCTCAGTGGCAGTGCCAGCTTTCGGCAAGAAGAGGCCACGAGCCCGAACGGAGACGGAGACGCCGACTGTGTATCAGTGGGGTCACAACACTGAACCGTACCAATTTGGATCCATACGTGCCATCATTCCATGGAGATAAGAACCGCACCATCCTGCAGATGAAAAGCCGCCATTTGAACTTAAATCTGAATCTGCATCTGAAGTCTGAAGCTGGATGGACCGCCATCTCGGCCCATGGAGCTCTTCGATGACATCCTAGTGCAATGTCCACAGCCCAACTGCAGAAGGAACATTTGAATAACAGTCGGCAGCTCATATTCAGTCCCTATATGACACTATACCTACCCCATTCCAAACAAAACAAACATTTTCGTTGTTAGGCACTATGAAGTTCGTTTAAGTTCACTGACGTGCTGTTATCATTAAACGCTTCGACTGCAAAGTGCAAACCCTTCATTAAACAAGGTATAGCAGTAAGCACGTGAGGTTATAATGGTCTGCCGAACCTGAGCCTGAGGCCGCGGGCGAAAAGCACAGGGGGAAAGGGATAATGAGCTGCTGTTATTCAGTCATCAAAAAGGTCGCTGTATCGTTGGTACCGGAATAATCGGCATGGAATGATGTGTTTGTGTAAATGTGTTCTAAATGTGTTTTACGTAACACGGACTGCTGTCTTCAGCTGGTAACATGTGGTTGAATAACGCCGCGTGGAAAGGGTAAATTCGCAATTAGTGCTCGACAGCGTTTCATGATATTATTGCATCAGTCAACGTTGCTACGAAATGGCCTATAAAGTTGTGACCTCTACTATTGTTAGCATTATCCGTCACCAATCACAGCTCAGCTATTAAAGCCTCAGGATCACAAGTTTGCCCCTCGTGTTTAATTATTTGCATTTTTTTTTTCCAATTTTCATGCCACCGGCCAAAAGACTCAACCTAAACTGATAAGACATGATTCAACGGAACCAACCACATGGGAGGAATTATGTTTGCTTTCTAATTTCGGTGGCATACTTTTGAGTGGGACATCGTGTAAAAGGTATAACTAGCGCCGTCCGGAATTCAAGAAATTGCATCAGTCATATACATTGTAAAAATTTGTGACCTTTCCTCTAATAAATAAACAAAATGTTTTGCGTTTGCATACGGAAAGAATTTCATCTATTATAAATGTCACGTCAACATATTGGTTCAGCTATTCAAGGAGTTGCTTATGACGTTAAGGCCTCGGGCGTGATGCAACCGCGGACGGTGCCTTAACAGCGCACTTATCCTCAGCCCGACAGGCAGACCCCTCCCTCGCGGGGCGGGGCGGGGCAGGGCGGGGCGGTCCCGGGAAGCCGCCCCGCCCCGCCCCCCGCCTGAGCAGACTACCCCGGCTCGCGCAGCCCCCCACCGTGACCTGGCATGGCCCCGGGGGAGGGTATGTCCTCGACCGTGGCGGGACACGTCCCAGGAGACGGACAGGTCCCGATAACGAGCAGACAGGCCTCATTACGCCGGAAGGAATGTTACAAGCTTTTACGGGGAACATTTTTAGGCGTCTGCACTGTCACATCCCGTTCATCAGGACTCTTCCGGTCAAAGGATTCGAGTAAAAGTTTGCAAGTCGTTGTCAAAACATGTCCGATGCCAAACTCGTCTCTCAGTCCTGCGTCTCTAGTTACATACTACCGGTTGCTATCGCATTCCAAATACAATTAGAAATATGATCACTGTTCGATGTTCCGTAAAGGATTTTCATCCCGAAGCGATCGGAGATCAAATAAACTGCGTCAGCGATCACATCAGCAGCAAGTGCATCACATCAGCAGCAAGTGAACAGTGCTGGGCCACAAACACGGCGACTGTACAGTACAGTAAGTAAGGTACTGTACTCACTGTACAGTAAGGTGCAGCGTCGATGAACTTTTCCGATTTTCCAAAACGGCTAGTAAGATTCCAATGTCAAATTTAATTTTAAACGATTTTATTTCGGTGTAATTTTGCTCTAAAATGAAAATTCACCTTCAAAAATTTAGCATTTATATTTTATGCAATGTAAAAAAAACGTGGATGAGGCAAAGCACCCGTGACCGAGCGCGCAACCCTCTCAACTGATATGTGTTATTTAATAATTACAGTCCAGTTCAGATGCAATTGAAGGCACTTCCTCCTCCTCTATTTTTTTTATTTTGATAGCCATTACCGAAGCTACAATAGGTAGGCACATATTGCATAGCGTGCCGTGCGGCCCTTCCCAAATGCTCGAGAGGCTCACGTTGCCGCACCTGGTAGGTATGTAGTGTTTCTGTTAGACGGGATTGGGAAGAACAACGTTACATTAATGCGTGCACAGCAGGCAGGCGTGCCTCATCAACGTTTAAAGGTAGTGTGTCTACTGACATTGGCGACATGGAGTTATGGACATGGAATTATAGGGCAGATTGTTCTGAATCAAGTCATACTTGCATTCCTCCACTAAAGCTCCAGTTGCTGAGAAATTCCGTTTACCCCAGCATTGGTATGGAATACAAAAGTTAGCGGTGTTACCCCAGC
>JARFNZ010122306.1:0-12140 GCA_031763405.1 Balanus nubilus | reverse complement strand
TGCCAGCGGCCGGCGCCGGGGCCGACTCCCGGCCCCGGTCCGGGCCCGGGACCGCCCTGGCCATGCGGGATCGGCCGGAAGTGGTGTTGGGCCGTGCCGGACGGCACCGGGGACGGCGGGTTAGAGGCCGAGAACGCCGCCGGAGTGGTGGACCGCGAGTTGCCCAGGGAGACTGCAACAAAGACACACACAGGGGAGCGGTCAGCAGGCGGGCCGGACGTCACACAATCGGTGTATGTGACGGAGAGATGAGAGTCGTCTGACAGTCTCCGCGAAGGCAGAAACATCACGAATACGAAGACGAAACCGGATGAACGCATATAATTATTGAACCGTCTTGAATCAATACACAGGAGTGATTTCTAGCCGACACCAGCGGATCGGTGTGGGAAGTGTGTGAGACGTACCCAGCAGGTTAGCAGCCTCCTCCATCCTGGCGTCCGGCAGCGACGAGTAGCTGGGGGAGGTGGTGGGGAGAGACTCCCCACTGCCATCATCCCCCCACTCCTCCTGCTTCATACTGAGGGAACAGGGGGGCAGGGGGTCAGAGGGGTCAGAGGGATCAGAGACAGAGACAGGGACTCTCCGCTGCCGTCATCACCCCACTCCTGCTTCATACTGAGGGCACAGGGGGACAGGGGGACATAGGGGACAGAGGGACCAGAGACAGATACAGAGACAGAGACAGAGACAGAGACAGAGACAGAGACAGAGACTTCCCGCTGCCGTCATCGCCCCACTCCTTCTGTTTCATACTGAGGGCACAGGGGGACAGAGAGTCAAAGACAAGACCTGGGAGGCGGAAAATTAATGAGCATTGAGACAGGATCTGCGACCGACAGCAGTCCAAAGCAAAGACAAAGAAGGCTGCTCAGGAACGAGAAATGCACGATACGAGACCGCATTCAGATAAGCGCAGCTCGAGAATGTGAACACCTCCTGGAATTTATGGATACAACGCAAGCCATTTCGCGTTACGACACATAAATCATCGTAATCATAACGGTATATGACAAATAAATGTGGAGCGTCAGGCTATGCCAACTGGATAAAGACATTTTGTTAATGCAGTTAACAGATGTCAGAATGACACGCTGCGCAGGACCTGTCATATGACACCAGGCTCGGTAGACAGCCACATGCAGACTGCCGACGCGGCGTCTGAGGTGTAACCAACTTAAATAACAACCCGGCCATCAAACGCATCGATCGGTAGGGCGGCGCGGAGCTCAACAGCGCGCATTACACCACATGATTTATTCCGCGGCTCAGCGTGGACGGCGTTTACGGACCAGTCGGTGTGTCAACAGACCGACCAGGCTGACCCTCGGACGGCTCATCAAACTTGCAGCGCCGCCGGTCGCCGGAACGACGAGCCGCCGGGCGACGCAGCAGAGCCGTGCTGCTGTCCGGGCCGGCTCACATGACCCGGCCCCGGCCCCGGCCCCGACACCGGTTCACCACACACGCTGCCGAGTAGCCACATCAGCTGCCGAGTACCCACATCAGCTGCCGAGTAGCCACATCAGCTGCCGAGTACCCACACACGCTGCCGAGTAGCCACATCAGCTGCCGAGTACACACATCAGCCAGTAGCGGGAAGCCGCGCAAACCCCTTCCCAGAACGACGTGATGGCGTCAATCAACACAGGCTGTGAGGGGGAGCACGACAAGCGCCTCACGCCAGAACAGCGGCCGGGAGTCCCCGCCAACTGCGAACTGGGTCGACTGTAGACCCGCGCCCTTTTCAGACGGCTGGACTGCCGAGCCAGATCGGCCGTACCGGCTGACGTTACGAGAAGAGGGCCGCAGCCGGGGCAACAATTCAGAGCCGAGAATTTCCGGACGGCCGATTCTAACTACGCTGTTTCGGTCGCCAATAATTGAGGTGAACGGTAGGACGCAGCACTCCATCGGTCCTCTGATGTCGTCATACAGTGTATGTCTTCCTCCCTCCTTGTTCGGGCTGGACTGATAATGAGGCTCAGAACATGCTGCCATTTTCGGTCATGCATCACAAGACACATTTCATTCAACAGAACAATTGTACATACATCGACACCGTTCCATACAAGCCGGAGCCTAAACGAAGGCATGTCGTAGCCATAAGACGTTCAATTCTTCGTGTCAGTTTCTGATCAGTCATCTCCCCTCCTGTACCTACAGCCTATGCCTGACCGCCGGTAAATCCCTGCCCGGCGCTGCGGGCAGCTGACATTACGGCATGACGGTTCCACAGGTCGGCTGGCGTTGGCTACAACACTCTGTGGTCACTTGGGACGAGAGGCGGCAGTCGGCAGGGATCCCCATCCGCCGGCCGGGAAGTCCGTCCGCTTAGGATCTCTCAGTCCCGACAGACCAGTGATGAGACAAACACCTACCAGGCCCCTCCAGTCCCCATCCATAGTGAATCACTGTCTCTGCTCAGCATTGGGCCTAGCGTCCCCCGTCCCCCTCCCCGCCAGGGTGGTAATGTTAGGAGATCAAACAGTCGGGACAGCGGCCACCTGCGCGGTGACGACGAATCGATTGCCAGCTGTGATGTTGTTGACGTATAACTGAGAAGTCCCCTCTTCTCCATTCTAGCTCCTACCGCCTCTATTTCTCTCTTTCCACACCATCCTACTGGCTCCTAGTCCTGCCCGGTGGGTGAGGCTGCGATAACCCTCCCCTTCACCACACCACCCTACTGACACTGGACAGTGGACACTGGACAGTGGACACTGGACACTGGACACTGGAGACACTGGACACTGGACACTGGACACTGGACACTGGAGACACTGGACACTGGAGACACTGGACACTGGAGACACTGGAGACACTGGACACTGGACACTGGACACTGGAGACACTGGACACTGGAGACACTAGACACTGGAGACACTGGACACTGGACACTGGAGACACTGGAGACACTGGACACTGGACACTGGAGACACTGGACACTGGACACTGGAGACACTGGACACTGGAGACACTGGAGACACTGGACACTGGACACTGGACACTGGAGACTGGACACTTGACACTGGAGACACTGGAGATACTGGACACTGGACACTGGAGACACTGGAGACAATGGACACTGGACACTGGACACTGGACACTGGACACTGGACACTGGACACTGGAAAGTGGACACTGGACACTGGAGGCACTGGACAGTGAGATACTCACCCTGCGGGGTATGTGAGGCTGGATGAGGAACGCAGACCCTTGCCCTTCATGCTCAGGTGACGGCTGCAGTAGCCGCGCCGCTGCGATTCCTTGTTACAGCCGTCCTTACTGCACAGGCGCCGCCACTGCTTGCCGTTGAACTTCTTGCGGATGCCGTTAGGCGTGGAGACGACGTCGCCCTTGTTGTATTTGTGCGGTGTGGCGGCGTTCGACCTGAGAGAGGTCACAGAGGTCAGGGTTGGGTCACAGCTAGGTCAAGGCCGCGGTCAGGTCATAAGCACGTCACGGATCACGGTTAGGGAACATATCGTGATCAGGACACCGTCATATCGGGTGGCGGTCGTGTCGGTTAGATTACGGCACGGTCGCCGACAGGTCGCCTGCTCACGGACATGATGTTCGCTCAGTCGCAGCCACATCCGTCCCAGGCAAGTCCTGGAAACAAGGATCCTGAACACTATTGCGGATGACGCCAGTCTATATATATACTGCAGATCGAGCCGAAAGATGGGGGCAGACGCCAACACACGGCGCAGGGCATACGAGACACAGTCACCGGGTCACCACACCGACGGCGACCGGAATCAATAGACAGAATCGGACTGACGGGCCGGCGACGACGCCCAGTCGCCGTCTTATCAATAACGCCGGCCGGCGGAGTCGGCAAGGCTGCTAAATAACCACCAGCCGGCAGTGCGGAGTGCTGACCCCAGCAGCAGACGCTGAGCTTACAGATTCCGCCTCCGTCCATAGTTGTTAAATATAAACCGCCCAGACGCGCTGACCCATCACGCTGTGGCTCAACAACCCTGTCGAACACGCAAAACAACGCGTGCAAAGATGATTGGCACGCTGCATTTCTGCACTGGAATTAGCCTGTTTCCAGCCGGCCACCCTCTGCAAACCAGCTAAGTAACTGCGCGGTGTACTTCAAGGCGGCCGACGGTGGCGGTATTCCAGTATTCCCCCTGCACGCAGGTGCACTGACACCAGACACACATAACTACGCAGCGCGGCGCGGCGCGCCGGCACGCCCACTCGTCCGGCGGCGCACGTACCTGGGCGTGGCGGTCTGCGAGCGCGGCGTGCCCAGGCCGCCGTGCTCGATCAGGCTGGAGGTGGAGCCGCGCGAGTGCATGCTGGCACGCTTCACCTGCACAGAGGCGCCCTGTGAGCCGGGCGTCAGGCTGAGCGAGCGGTCCCCAGGCGCCAGACCTGCCGGCGGCGACACAGATCACAGGTCAACGGTCAGCTCACACCGGGCCAGGTCAGGTCAGGTCAGGTCAGGTCAGGTCACGACAGGCGCATGGCGGAAGGCAGACGGGTCAGGCCAAGGGCAAGTACAGGACGGATCTTCAAAGTAAAAACTATTTTTAAACATTTATTTCATGAAGCGATGTTCGCTGGGAATAATTGTAAGGACAAAGCATCGCGGTGGTCATTGGTACGCTTATCACGAACGATACACAAATAGACACATATACACGCCCTGACGTGTTTGTGTTTAACATGTGTAACACGTAACCGGACAGGCGGTCAGAACTGGTCACGTCATCACACCACTCCTCAGTTTGATACATAGGACAGACACACGCAAACATAGCAACGAGGGAAACTCATCAGACCCGGAGACGATAGCCATGTATTGAAAGCCCACCAGTTCAGGTAAGCTGACGCCATCTAATGGCGAATGCCTAACCACACCGCAAGCCATCCAATAACGTCACCATCAAAGGTCGCCGTGGTCTCTGACAAAGCAGGACAACGGAGAGCAGCCGTGCTGAAGATACGGTGTCGTGACGACCGGCCGCAAAGCCGGCTTTAGTGTCCCCAGAGCAGCTGTGCCGCCAGAACGGGCACCGTGTCTAACCACCACAAACTGTCAACTGCCTTCGCACCACGACCACCAGTCGCCAGTCGCCGACTTAGCACTCGCCAGTCGCCTCCTCGGAAAGGGGGACGGTCTGGTCGCTTAAACCGGCCAGGCCTGACACCAGGCAGAAGTCTCACCATCCGTCTCAGGCTGCTTCAGGCCTGTGCTACGACTTAAGTCTTCTCTGTCGTTTAGTTTATCTGGCATCTCTCTAACTAGCTGCTATGTTTAGCCATATTTCTGCAGACTGCGATACCGTCGTTTGAGTGCGCTCCCGCTGTGATTGGCTGCATTCCTGCAGACTGAGGCACTGCACGAATCTCTGAGGGCCCGCCCCCGCTGTGGACATTCCAGCGGGTCCGGCGTGGTATCGTGCCGCCGCACCTCGGCGACGTCCCCTCCGCCAGCATCCCGAGTCAGCCGAGTAAGGAGTCAGGAGTTCTGACTCCTGATCACAGGAGTCAGAAATCGGGAGGCGGGAGCCGCGGACAGCCGCCGTGGCCAGGGGCTGCAAAGGGGCGCCACGTCACCCAGGGGCGGGGCCATCGGCGGCCGACTTTGACCCGCCGATGATCGACTTGTCGCACCGCCCCGCGGCGCTGCACTACGCTGAAGGTGCGGCAAGCCGACGTGAGAGCTATCGACAGCCCAGGGACGGGCGGTTTTTGTCGGCGGATACGCGTGGTGGTAATAGGTGATGCCTGACGGAGCAGACGGCGGTGGCGATAGCCCCGCTCTAGTGACGACTGACAAGCAGCAATCATTCGCCGCCGCGACACACTGTCAGTGACGCAGAGATACGCGCATGCCGGCTTTACCACGCTTGACGTCACCCGTGGCATGTGTCGGCGGCATGGGGAGAATCTAACGATAAGCTGGCAGATAAGACCGTGTCACTACGCGTCAAGAACACGAATCCTGTGATAAACAAATGGCGCCACGTCACAAGGCGCTTGAAGTCGTCGTGTGTCGGCAGTTGAGAGGATTGTGATCTCAGCGGACGGAGAGCGATGAGTACCTACTGGCGCGGGGGCCAGCTGAGACGTTGCACGGCTTCTGTGGCCAGGGGTTTCGGAGTGAAGCGTCGCTGATACGTGGCTTCTGTTAACGCCGGAAAGCGCGTCTGTGGAGTCAAAGCGGCTTCCAGTTGGCATATTTTCACCGTTCGGCTGTGGCTGGCTGCAGACCGCGAAGCTAGAAATCGGTAGGCGGTCGGTCTGGAATCCGGAAATTGTCCGGACTCCGGAGTTCGGCTCACGACGCTGGGCTTTGGATTCCGGATGAAAAGCTGCAGGTGCCGTCGATAGCAGGCGGCGCTCTGTGTGGTGCGCCAGGAGGCGTATTTCCTAATTTATAACCACACTCGTGAATCGACCGCACATAAGTGAATGCAAAGCGGCCAATCATGGAAGAGAAATGCGGCATGACATGTGAAAGAAATGAGGCGTGGCATGCGGTGTGGAAAATGAACGCTTCTTCTTTCGAACGGGTACGACGATCAAACTGCACCGACAATGCCTGGAACTTTTGAGTTTCTTAGGATCATCGTTTCGATCATGTCTCTGCTCTCAGCACACCTTCAGCAGAAGGACGACCACCGTGCCGGTTTGAAATTTGAACTGCATTGCAGTGGCGCGGCGCCTGCAGCTCGCGCTGGGCGGCTACCGCCAACGTTGACTTGCAAAATGCAGACCCCACCGCCCCCCGTCCAGCCGGCTGCACTGGCGGCGCGTTAGTTCGCTGTTTGTCCGCCGCGGCCGGCTGGCGCTGTCGGCGCGCCACTACCGCCACCTGCGCGTCGTAGTGCCGCCCCCGGGCGAGCCGCTGGCGCCGTCCCGTCTCACGCGGCAGCAGCGTACGCCAGCGCGCCGCTCAAGGTCACGCCAGTCAATGGATTTACGCGCGGCGTACAGTCTCCAGAAACGGCCGCCGATTGACGGCAGCGCCCCTGGCGGCCGGCGCGGGAACCAGCGCCAGCCGGGATCGATGGCGGCTGGGCGGCCGACCAGCCAGCGCCGGACCGAACGGAGCAAACTAAATGCAAAGGGAGTGAGACTGAGAGTGCCGATTCGTCAGGTTGAAAGAGTTTGTACAAATAAAATTAATGTGTATAAGTGAACCTCAGAAAAGCCGTAAACCACGAGAAAAGTAAGAACACCCAGAATATAATTCCAAATAGGCACAACACGCCAAAAAGTATGTTTTTTTCCGGTGCACAGTTCAAGTCCCTTATTTATATCCATTTCTGTGCCTTACGCTTTCCGTCTATGCCATTCCATATTATTCCAGTTAGGGTCTAGAGATCAGAACTCATGCAAGATCAGGACAAAAACATGGCCCATTCATTCATAAATTCCAGGTAATTAAATTCATTGAAAAATGTATACTATTTAAAAGCTCGCAGTGTCATGTTATTTCACTTTGGGGTCACTGCAATATTAAAGTAATGTCGGATAACAGGCTCAAAATAAATTGTCGTAACAATCCTCTTGAATATGCAAGCAATACTGATTCTCAAAAGGTCCCTAGCTATAACATATTGTCCGAGCTGCCCGGACCCTGCCCGGGGTGTGTCGTGATGCGGATTGCGGGCCAGGGAAAGGAGTTTTCTCCGGCGCTGCCGATAAGGAGGGGTCGGCGGCAGTAGCTAGGTACCCAAGCCGAATCGTGGTTCCTTTGTTCTCGTCCCCAGGTGCTCAGAACGAGCCGAATTATGGGAATTGGACAGCTGACGTCGCGCGAACCTTTCCCAAAAAGCATTGTTCACAGGCAGTGCAATCAGACCAGACAAGATCTAGCTAGGATGTTCCCGAAAGAAAATACTTATTGTTACCTATATTCAGTTAATAAAGACGTTAAATTAAATAAGTGTAAAATTAAGTTTCTATTATCGTTAACCAAAACCCTCATACCGTTCTTCGATTCAGTGACGGGTTAACGGATTTATATAATTTTAGAACGACTCGTGATACCAAATTTCGCCTCCTTTTTAAATTGAATCAACCGACCGCCAATTCAGTAGGAAAGAAACGAGCATCGCCCAAATACGATCGATTTCACCATGACCCATCCGAACTAAGTCGGCTTTTAGTTGAAATTGACTCAACAACTTTGCTTAGGACACTCATATTGCATGGTGATTTTAAGCAAGCGATGACGATTTTCGCCACCACACTGAACCTCCTGCGGGCTGGATGGCAGCAGCCAGCACCAACCATCTATCGAACTACCCGCTCAGCTTCAAGGTGACAACATAATCGTCGAGGCACCGCCCGAATCTGGCACCTTCCTGAGAAATGATGACGATGTCCTCCACTTCGCCTAGTAACAGTAACGGCCTATTATTACACCCTGCGCTTTGCCTGGCGCCTGAGCCGACTAACTCCACACCTTGGTTCATATCCGCTACCTGATGGATGTACCGGCCATAATGACTGTTCAGCCGATGGCTGTGCAGTCAGCGGTATACACCATGCGTGTCGACGGGGGAAGGGGTAAGCGCGGCAACATGCCCCTCCAAACTCCGACTGGTAACCCTTTGGGAAAGACGACAAAGACCGTCTTTCCCATTCTGTCATCGGCCCCTAAATATATGTAGCCCCCTGCACCTACTAGTACATTACAAATTTAATCCAGTCCTTGCTGAGACAGCGCCGATGAATCGGTGGCCGTCCCTGGTGGCGGCGGCGGCGGCGGCGGGGCTGCGCTCGAGGTCGGGCCGGGCCCATTAGGGGGCCTCGCTGGGCGGTGACGAGCCCAGCTACAGTCATTAGCTCGGCCCGGCCCGGTCGGAGCAGCTCACAAAGCCCGCCGCCCGCCGCCCTCCGCCCTCGGCCTGACGCGACACACGCGGCGCACGGCGTCACCATGATGCAAGCGTGGCGCACCAGCCAGTCTGGGTTTTCCGCGCCGGCGGCCGACACCGGGCAGGTCGCGATGACGAGACGGGTGTGTGTGTGGGGGGGGGGGGGGATGTGTGTGTGTGTGGGGGGGGGGATGTGTGTGTGTGGGGGTGATGTGTGTGACGGCCGTGACCCGGCTTGGGGAGGCAACATCTGCATAGCGCACCACTCATCGTCACCACTGATCACTATCGTACCTAATGTGCAACTAGTCGGACTAGAATGAAACGCATCCATGAAGAGAGGCAGGTGTGTATGCCCATTGCCAGTTGTAAAAGCGCATCCAGCGATTTTGCCACCGGAACACTTCAGAAATCAACAGATCTCTTTATTCATCATGAGCGAGCACCACAGCCCACACATGCCTTGATTGTCAGAGCGAACTTGATATCATTATCTCAGAACTTGATATCATTTGTATAAACATTTTGCAAGCATCCGCCCCTCTTGGCGTCTGGGTGCGGCCATGACGATGCTGTGGGGACAAAGAGTCGGTCGGTCGGTCGATCGCCAAGCGTGGCATTCCCTGGCAGAGGCCCCATTCCCGACACCACTCCGCCCAGTGAGGACGGATCGGGACGGCTGCAGCTATCAGAGTGACGTCACCGCCGGCAGCGGACTGTCGGCCGTCACCGATATCACCAGCCAGTCACCGATATCACCGGCCAGTCAATGCCGCCGTGGTCGGCCGCGCCGCGGCTAGCTCAGGAGGCCACACAACGGCGGGGACTCCCGAGATGCCTCGCCGCGGCCGAAGAGGAATCTTGGCTCCGGCCGGACGCACACGAACATGATCCGGGGAGTTCTGCCTCGTGACGATGAGGGGAATTTTGTCTCGCGGCGGAGAGACACCGGCGTGGAGAAAGCAAACGGAGCGCAGAGCAGTCACGGAGGAACAAAGCAGAACCGATTTCCCTTGCGATTCTGATGGATTTGACCAATGGCCATGCCCCGCGTGGCGTCAGATGACGAGGTTCGATGAGCTAAACGTCGAATCCCGCGCTCTTTGGCAGTGTCTGAGTCGGATTTGACAAGCCAACTCAGCAGATTCAGCAGACTCTGTAGATTCAGCACTATGACCATCCACACAGCTGCTGGGACCTCCAGCCACGGGACTCAGTCGGGGGGCAGAGAAGCTCCACAGCGTCACCCTGCCGCGCTGCCATCAGTTCACACTGGTGTCGGCCTCCTCTCCCCAGATAGCCAACCATGCCGTGTCACGCCATGAAGGCTGAATCACGAGCAGCGTCTGACCTGTCGAGGCCTGCAGCCGCCGGGCAGCGTGTCCCGGCACGTCCCCAAGTCGTGCCCGTCCAGCATAGAGAGACGTGTCCAGGCGTGCTGCGGTAGAGACGCCGGTACGGCCCACACCGCGCGGCTACGGTCCCCTGAGGCCAGGCCGCGTAGGTAATATCCGCAAGGCCAGCAAGGTGGTGTGGCCAAGCCATAGTTGAACTGAGGCTAGGTTTGAGGCTGCTAAAGCCGTCAGCATCGCGTCGTCTTCTGCATCTGATTATTTAATCAGAAGGTTCCCTGCAGTCGTCATGACATTGAGCGCAGCACAAGCATAGGCAGTGGCGGTGGCACATCGAACGGTACCAGCCGGCGACACCTGGTCGCGGCCCGGCGCCGTCCAGCTCGCCGGCCCCGGTCGAACCAGCTCGGCTCTACCCGGCGACAGGCGCCGGTCGGATTCCAGAACCGGCCAGCGCGGTGGTCCGTCCCGTTATCCGTCCCCCGTCTGGCCGTCCCTCGGGCGGCGGTCAGGTGAAAGGACCCGCGCCGCGCCGACCGACCGCGCCGCCGGCGACGACGGCACCGGGGACCTCTGCCCGCGCACGGCCCCCTCAGCTGGTGACCTGCTCCCGGTCACCGCAGCCAGGGCTGAGCTGCAGCCGCCGCGGGGGACGGGAGCTGCCGCAGCCCCGCTCCACTCCCCGGACCGAGCCCCAAGGTCACGGCAGCGCGGCCAAGGTCGCGTCACCGCCGCCGCCGCCGCCGCCGCCGCCGCCGCTCCACATGATATGTATCGCGGCGCAGCGAGTACGCTGCACGGGACCAGCTGAGTGCCGAGTGCCGAGTGCCGGGTGCAGCATGCTGCGACACTGGTGACGCGGCTGGGGCCACAGCGGCGCGGTGCTGACAGGCTGAGTCACCGACTCACCAGGCCCCATCCGCCGCCCCCGGGGAGAGAGGCCCACGCTGACCCCGCCCCTGCCGTGCGCTGCGGTCTGTCACGGGCGGTGCAGACCGGCCGGCCTCCGATTACCCCCGCCGCCAGGTGACGCGGCAGACCATCCCTCCCATCCCGGGTATATCAGCCGGCTGTGGCGGCAGACCATCCCTCCCATCCCGGGTATATCGGCCGGCTGTGGTGGCGGGCCATCCCTCCCATCCCAGGTATATCAGCCGGCTGAGGCGGCGGGCCATCCCACCCTCCCAGGTATATCAGCCGGCGGCGGATTCGAGGTGAGGTACTGCGCGTCTACCGACGGGTGTCACCCGATACTGCAGATCCCACGGCAACCTACTGACGTCAGCACCTTCTTTCAGAGCACAACTGATGACGCAAGCCAGCACCCCGGCAGACTGCAACGGACCAAGACAGACTCTAGCGGGTTGCAGTAGACCACAATAAGCCGTGGCCGACTGAACAGACTGCAGCTAACGTCAGCATCCTCAACAGACTACAATAGCCTGCCACAGAACGTCACAGACTGTGGCTGACCGCAACATACCGTATCAGACCGTAACAGACGAGCTGACTCATCAGACAACCGCTGATGTCACACTCTCATCAGACTGCAGCAGATCAGCGCTCTGGACCCGTTCTGCCCCCTCACAGCGCTCAGCAGCGGTAAAACTGCGCGCCGCCCGGCCCAAATGACGGGGCAGGGTCCGAGCCGCAACACGCAACCGCGCGCTCGGCCGGCCGGGCAGCGTGCACGCAGGTCCGCCTAGACGGCCGGCGGGGGCGGGGCGGGGCGGGAGGGACGTGGGTCGAGGGGGAGGGGGAGGGAGAGGGAGGGGAGACAGCAGGCGATAGAGCCGAGTCGTCAGACTGATACCGGATAGAGGCAACTGACACGCCAGCGCACACGGGCGCCTATCTGATCACGACGCGCAGTCTGCAGTGGGGCGGCCGTACCGAGCCGATAGCCCCGGCCGGGGGGGGGGGGGGGGGG
>JARFNZ010122284.1:0-12146 GCA_031763405.1 Balanus nubilus | reverse complement strand
CGGCCGTGGCCCCTAATGCTCCCCCCCCCCCCTGGATCCGCCAGTGCTACAGGATGCGGCAAATAAATGTACCTGTTTCTAAAGCAGCGTAATTCTGGTAATAGTGTCGACAGGGAGATATTTTATGCACAATTGGAGTAGTAATGGATGTTTATTTATGTTCCCTAAATTTCGATTCAATATCTTTCTTCGTTACAGAGCACCGTCAACTCGAATTTGACTAAAATATGTGTCCGTACCAATTTCATAGTGGTCGGCAAATGAGTCGATCGCATATATGCAAACAAAACTGCAGTACAAACAGACAAATCCTGCTGGATAAACCCGGAACATCCCTTAATAACATTGTTTCAGTAGGACATTATTACACCTAACTTTAAATCACACTTGGTTTACATGATAGAGGACACCTATCTCACAAACGGTGTTCGAAGAAATCACTGCCCATTTTAAGACACATGTGGAGGCGCCGCCGCAGGTTTCCGATCACATCTATGCACAGTTCGGGAGTTACTGCTCCTACTACTCTCCGGATGTTTTTTTATACTTCATCGTTTTTTGTGCGCTAGCATAAATCGCACGCACCACAGAAAGAACTCCAGCAGGGTGAGGTCGGGTGACCTTGCAGGCCACGGATGGCCGGTCTTCCCGGAGATGATTATTTTACCAAACCTATCATTTGCACTATTTCAGTGATTGAAGGTTAAGTATGTACAGAATTTGGTCATTAGACGTTTCTCTTTCCAGTGGTATCATTTGTGATATCCTGCAACAACTGAAAGGAAAGCTAACGCAACTTTCCCATGAGGCATCCTGTGCCTTCGCATCATTCACAGAACAAAAGAAGTTGGTAGCCATCCATATTTTTAAGCAAATTTGAGTTGACGGTACTATACGATAAGGAAAGATACTGAACGGAAATTTTGGCGACATAAACTGACATGAATTGTGATTCTAATCATACATAAAACATCTCCCTATCAACCAGAGTTACGTGACTTTAGAAACCGATATATTTTTCTGCTGTATAATGTGAGGAATACAATCACATAGTTTAAATTGTTTCTTTCCTCTTACATTACAACACTACCTTGACACCAGTCAAATTATTTGAACTAATTTATAAAAAGTTGAAGTTTAAGTATGTGATATTTAAGAATCGCCCCTTTCGTCATCATTGCTTTATAGTCATTATCTCATACACTAAAGATGGAGTGTAATGCATAACATGTGCAGGCGCACCATAACCTAGCATAAACCTTAGGCATGTCCTCCTCTGATAGCGATCACCTACCTCGATCCCTCTCCCCTCTGTGATGAAGCCGCCCGCCTCTGCTCAGTCCAATCACCCCATTTAACCCTCTCGGTCCCCACTCTCGGCCTCGATGAGGGGCCATCAGCGGCTCGAGCCGTCGTTACACGCTGATGGCCTGCCCCGACGCGTGCTGACGCGGCCTGCATAGCCCGACGGCGCGGCGCCAGCCAAACAACGGCCTCTCTATGAGCCAGAGATAGCTTTTCGCCGGACAGAGATCACCTCTCGATGCGCTGTGAGTGTTGGTGGAGGGTCAGCTAATGGCGCACCATGGCATCTCTGCTCAGATGGCAGAGCAGCGGAGCTGATGATAATCCTCGCAGTTAATCACATATCAAAGAAACTTGATTGTCAGCATTGCCATCGGACGTATTCTTTGTTTTCCTTCCCTGTTCCTTCTTGGATATTTCTAGTCCGTTTCCATGCATGGCCATTCCATTAAAATGACAATTTGTGCCAGTGAGGAGTAAGTAGCAATTCGGTAGGCTGCCTCTGCCCATTGGGCATAATTCCCTGGCATCGTTTCGTTCCCCATAACAGCAATTGAGCGGCGGGAGCGCTCTGTCCGACTCGGCTCGTTAACACGGCTGCACGCGCCCGGAGTGATCTGGGAGCGCGCTCCCGGAGATGGGAGCCGGGAGCGGGAGCCGGCGGCGGCTTCGGCAGCTCCGGAATTCTCACGAAGCGTCTCTCACCAGCCTCAATAGTCTCCTGAGCGCCACAAACGCGCCGTTTTTGCCGTCCACAAACGAACACGCTGCCGTAATCGTGTTCTTAATAACTTCATCAATTCCGGCACCCTTAGGTCTGTAATGGGCTCCAATTATGTATCATTTTAACGCGTCGTTTTTGTGCTCGGTGTTTGTGTCTGTCGGCGAGCCAGTCTCGCCTGGCCAGGTAACAACCCTGTGACCAGTGAGTGCCGGGCAGGCGACGGGCCGGGCAGCCACCGGAACGTCTTTGGAGACGGGGCTTCAGGACTGTCATCCACCGTTATTGGGACGTCACCTGGCATGGGGAGTGCCCGAATTGAACACCAACAGACCATCGCCAATGAAAAGTGTCGCATTCAGCAATGGTCGGATTGTTTCATTAAAGCGCCGACAAGTTTTTTGGACAACAAGAATGCGCGAGCAGCGGAAAATGTCAGTTCAATTTAGGCTTCATGACTGCTTTGGGAAAAATGATGGACTGTGGACCGCACGTAAGTGTCTTGTAATTGTATCGTAATTTATCATGCCGCTGTCATTACGAACATATCGCTGCTATGAGGAAACTCTTCAATTGTCCACATCATCAAGTCAAAAACTTCGATGCTAAAAACAGTAGTGCATAACAAATACTAGGTCACAAACTGTTTCAGTGACGGCTTTCCTTGATATTGAGCCTTCTTAAAATTATGAGGCATAATCATATTTATTTTGAGCAAGCCTTAAATCCAGCCAACAAGTAAAATTACGCCTTTGACATGTTTTGACAATCATTCCGTTTGCCTTTCTTCCGCAGGAAAATTATTCGTTTCTTAGTATTCTGTATTTGTCGATGTCATGCTTGTGTTTTAGAAACTAATACCTTGGTTCCAAGTTCAGCACCCGCGCCCCGCTAAGCCTCTGGATTTTCCGCACCCTGCTAGGAGGGGGGGGGGGGGGTGTCTGTACATCCCATACGATCTCCGCTCCTATGGAATACATGGGACGTATGTAGAAAAACGCGTTCAAAAGCCCGATCAATAACTATTTAGAAACCATTTCGGCCATTTTTAGTCATGTCAATATTGAGGTCAACAGAGGTCAACAAAGGTTAAATTCTCCTATATAAGGGCATTTCTCAGGAAAATATCGCATCATCTCGAGTACAATGATAAAGGGGAAATAAAAAACTTCCATTTTCTTTTTTTCTCATAACTTGATATTAAGGAAAATGTGCATTATGTTTATTACTTTTGATCTACTCGGAATCCAATTTTTAACATATTGGTATGTTTCTTTCATTTAATTTATGACGTTGCTTTATACTGCAAGTACGACGATACGACGACGGACATATTTTTAGTTTTACGCGCGGATGTTCAGTCGGCATTAGTCCGATTTGCGTACCTGTGCATCTCTACCACGAATTTAAGTGCGAGTCTGACAGGAAATTGACCCAACCAGGTGTCGGCATGCCCAATTGATTTGTCTTATTAGTTTCCAACCATTTTTTTTTTAAATTTTTATTTTGATAAATTTGGCTCGAATGGTTGAGTGGGTGGCTGCGGGCCCGGGTGCCCGCTAAGCAGAGCTTGTTGCGTAATAGCACCACGGACCCACCACCCGCCATACGCCCGCGCCCGGTTCACCGGTGATGAATTTAGACCGAAAGTTTAACGTGCCGCAGGTAGATGGCGACACGGTCCTCCCGGGTCTGGGGCAGCCCTCTCTCGCCAGTTGCCAGCTGGATGAATATAACTATGCGGGCCAAACAATGTGCGTCCTTCCAGCCTCGAACCCACTGCCACTGAGTTGAGAGCCGAGCGTCATACCCCTAGACCACACGGAGGACTAAACCACACGGAGGACTATGAGGATTATGATCTACTCCCTGACGTAATTTGTAAATTTGGTGAGACCAGGCTCAGGCCTCTGAAACAACCGGCCCCCATATAATAACCAGGGTGAGAGTTCCAATCAGCACTTGGTCCCAAGAGGATATGGTACTTGGTCCACAAACCAAAAGTAATCAAAAGCAGGGGAGCGATCTAGCGCAGGGGCAGGATTTCTGTCTTCTATGCCGATAACTGGGGGTCAAATCTAGAGTGTCAAATCCATGGGCTGGCCTCTGAAACAGTTGACTGGCCCCCACATAATAACCCTCGGTACAGTGAGAGTTCTAATTAGCACTTGGTACCAAGAGGATATGGTGTTTGCAGCTTGATCCACAAACCAACTAATCAAAAGCATTGTTAGCTTTCTGCTGCCCTTGCTGATATGAGGTTCTACATTAAAATGTTATTTTTAGTCCAAACCTTTTGAGTGGACAAATTTGCAAGATCAGAACCTGCACTAAGCCGAGCTTGTTGCACAGGTCCTGACCACTACCGTCTGATCAGGAAATTCCAGGTAGCCAGCAGAATTTAAATTGAAAGTTTAAGGTGCCCACAAACTTTGTGGCACAAAGCCAGACATGGTCCACCCCACTCACTGACTTTAACTGACCCTGTGTGTGGCCACTGCCACCAACCACAGGCGTCATGAGTAAATATTGAGCGCTGAAGCATCTCAAACCTGGGCTCTCACTTCCAGGAAGCTGGCGCTCTACCAACTGAGCTACAGGGCGGACAAATCATATGCCTTTGTAACTTAAATAATCATTGCAATTTGTATGTGAGTTGAAGGAGTTAATTTGTATGTGAGTATGTGATTTGTATTTTGTATTGTGGTTGAAGTTGACAAGATACTTAATAATACTCTCCTGGTTCACTAACCTGCAGGTTAGTGAACCATGGTTGGCCCTTCACCAAGTAAATGGTCAGGATAGTATAGGGTAAAGGTGAATACTATTGCTTACATGATACAAATAATATTTTGTTGGCATAACCTCTTCTGGTGATGAGCTGAAATCAAAGAGTGAAGATGGCCTTGCTGAAGCTGACAATCACTGGGGTTCTACATTGTGCTGTGAATTTTTGTGGTGATGTGTGCTTTGTTTTGTGATTAAGGATTAAGTCTGGCAATACAAATTTGCACCCATTATCATTCCAGTGTACTATTGAACCACTGGTAACTTGTTTCCATATCAAAAGCAAAGAGATGACTCAAGTCTATGCCTTGGATCTTCTGCCTAGATCACTAAAGTTGGCTATGGAAATTCCAATTTAAGCTTCCAGACTTGTCCATAGTGCTGTAGCAGGCTAGGTGACATTTCAGCAGAAGGTCTTCACTCTTTTCTAGGCCAAGGCAATGTTCCAAATTCTTCATTGGTAAACATCAAGTCTAGGATGTTTGGACACTCTGCCTCTCTGATGCCTCTCTGAACCTCCTTGGTTTGGTGATATGCTCATGAATGATTAATTAAATGAATCATTTATGTCGAGTCAAGTCGTCGGCCGAGCGGTAGCAGCTTCTGGCGGCCAAAGCGTTTCACACGTCTCTAACACGACAGGCCGAACAGCAGCAGCAGCAGCGACTGGTGGCCGAGGCGCTTCAGCAAGTCCCAAGCACGACAGGCCCAGTGGTCGGCCATTGGAGCAGCTCCACATCAGACCTTAGGTGAGTTGGCTCATACTGCCTGATATGACTGTATCGGGTCACTTAGCTGACCATCTGTCACTGAGACGAGCGGTAGTGGACTTTGTCAGATTACTGTGGACCCCATGACCACCGGAAAGAGCGACTCCGTATTCCGCGAATTCCTAGCTCGTCAGAATCAGCCTACATTTTCTGAAGATAGCGTCGTTCAGTCTGCTGCAGCATTCTTGGGCGTAGATATAATATCAGATCAGACACTCAGCTTTGTCACCGTATACAGTGATATTGATAGGTGGCCGTCCAGTCACGGAGGCATATATTATTCTCGGCTACATATCCGGGGTTCATTTCCAATCACTTAACCCAGTACCGGAGGCAGCAATCGACCACGCCGCTGTTATGCCCCCTGCTAAAAAAAAATCGGCGTTCCGACACCAGTGTAGGAACGCCGATTGTTACGCCCGAGTACGCCCGACTTTCAGTTGATCGTAAGAAACTCGTGCGTGTGCAAGAGATTGGAGACAAACGGGCAACACGTTTAACTGGTAACGCCCGCCGAATGGCAGAGAGACAAGTGGAGTCTTCAGCCGAGCGGGTGCAGCGTCTGGCGGCCAAAGCGCTTGACACGTCTCTAACGCGACAGGCCGAGCGGCAGCGGCAACTGGTGGCCGAGGCGCTTCACCAAGTCCCAAACGAGACAGGCCGAGTCATCGGCCGGGCGGGAGCAGCGTCTGGCGGCCATGGCGATTCACACGTCTCAAACAGGACAGGCCGAGGCACCGGCTCAGCGACAGGATCGGTTGGCGATAGCTGCTCAGGCAATGTCACAGCTGAGAGAAAGTCGACGCAGTCAGGCATCCACGTCATCTGAGGCCGTAGATTCAGTCGATGCGGATGTTACGCTCCGGATTTAAGTGGTTCAGGGATCCCGACCGGCCACGCACTGCATTGCCTCGCTGTGATTGTATGCGACCTCGTGTTCCGCTCTTATTTGAAAAGCTTGACCTGGCTGGCGTTTCTGGGCATGCATTTCAACCAACAAGAGGATCAAACTTCTTAGATTTAGTACTGTCGAGGAATTCGGTCACAGAATGTAGCGTGTGGACAGGTATATTTGACTCCGATCACGCCGAAGTTTGCACTACCGTCAAAGGTGTCGCTTAGGTAGACAGTCTCTAGTGAACCGCAAGAGCGCGTTAAATTACAAAAGGGTTGATTTTGATGGAATTAGGTTGCCCTTAATTGCGGAGAATGACCTTCTGAATGTACACATCAATGAAGCTTTAGCTGTCAACATGTTTTATGATGTTTAGAAAGGTGCGATTCTGCATCACGTCCCAACGGTTACGTTGCAACGAGTGTCCGCCCTGGTTCGACGCTTACGTCAGACTTGCCCTGAGGGACAAGGAGGCAGCGTTCAGACGCACGAAACGCGACAAAATCTCGGAAACAGTTGCTGATTTCGAAAACAAAAGGTGTATCTTCAAGGTATTGTCTACTGGCAAATGCTTAGAATATATCAAGGGCATAATCTGAAATTTGAAGTCTAATCCAAAAAAGTTCTGGTCATTTCTCAAATGCATCAAAGGTTCCAAGGGACAGCATTTAGCTCTAAAAGACAGCGACAGGGAAGTTACAGGCGATGTAGACCGAGCTAATGTGCTGAATCGTACCTTCGCTAGCGAATTCACGGCTCCAGACGTGGATGAGCACCCTGAAACAGTCCACATGACTTGCCCAATGCCCATCTTGGACGAATTCACCATTTCGATAAATCAGATCATTGCAATACTATATTATTTGAACGTACACAAAGCATGTGGTCCCCACAAAATCAGCGCCATCGTTATCAGGGAATGTCACTACGAACTGACCCTCTCAGCATCCTTTTCACATAATCGGTAGAGGGAATTTTTTTCGGGCAGGTAGACGGAGGCCAATATCGTCGCGATTCACAAAAAATGATTCTCAGAAGAGACCTGAAAACAACGGGAGTGTTTCACTCATCCCGCTGTTTGGCAAGATCCTGGACCGCTGCATATTGTCTTTGTTGCGCATGTGCGGCCAGTTTTGACTCCAAAATAGCATGGTTTTGTCCCGCATCGTCCATGTCACCAACCTGGCAACTCTTCTAAAACCATCCTGGTAATCGCTTTCTTCTGGCACCAAACAGTGGCAATATACATGGATTACACTTCGGCATTCCAGAGCGTTAACCACGTTGACCACGACCGGCTCACTACCTGGTCTCACCTTTGTAAGTTAAAACTGAACCCATCCAAGTGTCAGTCGTTTAGAGCAACTCTTAAAGAACTATGTAGACCACATACAAAATTGACGACTCGTCTTTGGAGCAAGTCGAAGAAGTACGCGATCTCGAGATATGGTTTGACACAAAATGAACCTTTGCAGCACATAGCGAATTCGTTGAAGGAAAACCGTACCATGGGCTTGCTGATAAGATCCCCCTGACCGGCGGAACAGCGGGAAAATTACAGAGAAAATAGGATGTAACAAATTGTCAGATATGCAAATAGTTCTGATTGTTAGTTGATGCCAGTTCACACTAAGTCAATAGAACCATACTTTATGGAGGCATCTTAACTCAAAATTTCCTCTAAATGATCATTTACTGCGTTGTCTGCTGAAGTTAGCCCAATTTGTATTGCAGTATGTTATACTATTGATACTATTATACATTTTCTACTGAACCTCTGTTTATCGCATTTTGTCCTCATATAGTCATGTTCCGTTCATACATGACATGAGCTGGTACTGATGAATAACATGAGCTGGTACTTTTTGAATAATTGCATTATTCCATTTGTTACGTCTGACGTTCAACTTCTACATATGGTAAGGTCTATCCGGTTTTCCGTAGGCGACGCATTATAGGATGCGGCAACAAGGTAGCCCCTTACACCGACGGCAGAGCCAGGGATTTCGGTAGATTAGCCTTTGTAGTATGCGTATTTACTATTTAGTCTACTATTCAGTTACTATTTTATATTTACAGTCTTGCGTATTGCTATTCATATTTCATAATCATGTCATTTTATGGTAAGGCTGCAATTGACATCAGGTCTGGATTGTCCTTCGCTTTATATGTCCTGATAAAAAGAACAGATAAGGCCAAATATTCCTGCAGATGCCGTGGTTGATTAATTGAGATGGTGGTTCCTCATTCCCACGAAGATGTCCAGTGAAAATGATAAGCTTGACGATAAGAGAAACGATGAAAAAAGAAATAGTGCTGATAAGCTTGGTCGGTACCGTGTATGACCGTGAGCACAGGATAGTATGTGGTATGTTAGTGACTGCACCCTAGGAAGCTGTGCTGTTGTTGCACGAGCAATCCTGTAAATCAATCCGCAGCCCTAGACCCGGGAGGACCGTGTCGCCAACTACCTGCGGCACGTTAAACTTTCTGTTTAAATTAATCACCAGTGAACCGGGTGCGGGAGTATGGCGGGTGGTGGGTCCGTGGTGCTATTACGCAACAAGCTCTGGTTAGCGGTCACCCGGGCCCGCAGCCACCCACTCAACCATTCGGACTATTTTTTTTAATATTTTTTATCGTAGAACAGTAGGATTAAGTTTCTACCGTTTGCATGTTTTTCCCGTAGTGTGAACGTGGTATGCTGGTTCTTACATGAGTTTTTCTTTGGTTCCAATCGATAGCCCTATATCGGTTTGGTTTACTTCTCAATGGTATTGTTGTTCTTAAACGTGGCTCAAATGTTGTAAACCAAAATGTTTACAGGTAATCACTTACCGTCTCAATATATATATATATATATACATATCCTCTAGATTAGATTTACGCTATCAATTTATCCGTAATGACCGTGAGATAACAATTTTAAACTTTTTCAGGTTGACAGCAAGACAAAAGGCTAAGTGAGACAATCATGCAGTACCCACAGATAATTGTCATGATAACGTTGAGTTGGTTTTCCTCCCACATGCAGCCAATACGTTACGTGTGATTTTCCACATCTAGCGAAATCTCGCTCCATCGGAACATTTATTATGTTATTGTTTCTTTGACGAATATCTTTAAAAAAAGACCCGTCATAGAAAAGTTCCGCACGCATTTTCGCCAGTTCCGTTATTCATCAGCGAGCTTCCTACTTTCGAAGAGCAGCACATGACTCTTTACAATGCTTAACAGCACTTTATTGTGGCACCATTGGATTAATACTGCCTATGATTGTACTCGCTTACAAGATGCCTAAATAACCGTGTGATCAATCGTCAACGCTCTTATTTTTACTTTCAAGGAACACCGAGTCATCGACAACCCGACGATACTCTTCATTCCTATGGTTCATCCTTACCCAAGCGCACCTAATAAATCAAAACAAAGTACGCGCATTCCCGTTCCTTTGTACACATTTTCCTCCAACCATATACTTCAGTCACGCCAGCCATGTCAATTGGCTGCCAAAATTATCTTTTACATCCATTTTGTTCTTAGTGTTCTTTAGATCCCACTGAAAAATTCCTCATCATTCATTAATAATTCCCCTCTGCTCGCATAAGCATAAACGTTTCCGACGTGGCCATTCCCTTCATCACCCATTTATCTTGCCACGAGGAACGTGTCTGTCTTTCTCCGAGTTTAAAAGGCATGTTGCCAACTAATTCCTTTCGTTTGGCTGACCCAAGGCTGATCCAAAATTTGTATAAAGAAAGGCAACATCTGTTCAGCTAACCTCATAGGTATACCCCATTTTCTGACATATTTGCTTCATCGATCTTCTCAGGTCAACCACTTGACTACACAGCAAAATGCATATTTTCAACATTTTGACCGGTATCTTTACAATGTCGCTTTTCATCACTCTTTTGAAACGATATATTGTCGCTTGTCAATCATGTTTCGCTATCCGCAAGGGCTCGTAGAACTCTTTTCACTTCACATTTTGTTCGCCATGTGTGCTTACCACGGGCTGCTCTTTAATGTGAGGTTGCTCTTTAATATTATAAGTGTCATGTATCATCATATGTATTGTATCTGTAAGCGGTAGCGCAACATGCATTAAAAATGAATAGAATAGAAAGATAAGCCCATGATGAAGATTTGGGTTCGGGTAATGATGATTATGGGCGCCGCACCTCAACTGGTCTTGTGTATCGCGCCCATCAGATAAACCCAAGACCCACGTATATGTGAAAGGAAATGTACGCTCCTCGAATGTAAATAATGTATTGTGTGTTGGTTGTATAGTGCCACCGTGTAACACGTTTGTACAGAATACTTAGCATAAGTTTGTTTTGCATTGTTCGACTACTACCTATTGTGTATGCTTATGTGGACTTGGGCAAGACCAGCCGACACAAGTTTTACTTTATCTCAATTGGCACCTTTTTCGTTTATAACAACAAGAGAAAAACCACACTTATCATACCAACCCTCATGAGCCGTATCAGGATGCCGATAGTGCCACCACCAGGCTGCACGTCCCGCCTGCCTGGCCAGGACGCCCGCCCGGCAGCAGGGACGTCCCGCCGACGCCATCGCCATGGTCCGTTACCGGCACCGCGGTCTCCCGGCGGCCTCCACCTCAGCAGTTCGCACAACCAGGCAAGACATCTCCTTTGGTGCCGTGAATCTGTTCTGCTCCCAGGCCGCCGGTCAAGGAAGACCAGTTGTCCGCACCCGGTCTCACACAGCTGTCATGCAGCTGTCGGAGGCCGCTTCAGGAAGACCAGCCCGGTGGCCACACAGCTGTTGCTATCCACCGCACACCGGTCGATCTCACAACAACCACCGCCTGCCATCGCAGCCCGACCACCGCCTGCCATCGCAGCCCGACCACCGCCTGCCGTCGCAGCCCGACCACCGCCTGCCATCGCAGCCCGACCATCGCCTGCCGTCGCAGCCCGACTACCGCCTGCTGCCACCCCAAAACGCAGGACAGCCGAGACTCACATGGGGGGAACATCAAGACATCCGATCACATCTGCATGTCGGCCGTTAATGACACCGGTACGGCGCCACACACTCCGGCAGGCGCCGTTCTCCGATCGTTTACACATCATCATTCCAGGCACTCGACTGTCCTCAGTATCACAAGCTGATCAGTGATGTCGCTTGGCCCCCAGCAAGCTGCCATGCCCGGATGTCCTACCACCAACAGTGACGATGCGCGCAACCAATGCGCCCGTCACGTCCACGGCTTTGGGATACGGCTGTCCTTCCATCTGGCGGACCTACGAGCTCGACCGTGTGTTGATGCGTGGAAGATATTACAGCTTTGTGGAACACCTGATGTCCAGAGGCCGCTTCGTGAAGACCAGCCCGGTGGCCAGTATTTATGGTGTTCATCATGTCGTCTCCTACTGTCGGCTCATGGGGGAAGGTAAGATAATGTCGCGTAGCTTTATTAACAACCAACCGAGCCATGCGCCCTGCCAGGCTGTCGCACTCGATGAGTCCATCGTCGATTGCGACATCACACGCTCACATCCGCCACGAGCAGAGCCGAGACATGTAAGTAGAAACTGCAGACCCACATACGTCGTGTGTCTAAACAACCGTGCCCCACGTGTCTGGCTGCTGCCACATTTCCGTATATCCCACGTGTCGGGATAGTTCA
>JARFNZ010122273.1:0-12149 GCA_031763405.1 Balanus nubilus | reverse complement strand
GGGGGGGGGGTAACGGGAGCTCAAGCCCCCCCCCCCTTCCCAACTTCCAACCTGGGGGGGGACTCAGCACCCCTTCGGTCAAAGAACGACAACGGCGCTGAAGACTGGTGGCGTATGGGAATATACAAAAAATACTAAGACATGAGAATCTGTATATCCGTATCTCAATGAACCTGTGGTATTTACAATAGCAATAGCTGAAATTGGATGCTGCTAACTTCTGCAGCACCTAATTCGCAACCAGTTCGAATTGTTTCAAGTTGGAGCACCAAGTTGACCACTCCTACACCACTTTCATGGGGAGATTCATTATTTATTCATATATTTGAGATGTATCGTTCGTCATTTCAAAATAGTCGAACAGTGGCCCTCTCCACCAGGTTATTTGGTAGAGTGCGGTGGCTCAAAGCTTCTCTCAGCTACAACAAATGTTAATTGGAGTCGGGGAACATCTCAGGAGTTAATGATGCCGAAGTTTTCACTTTTCAACTGCAGCAACGGGGCACAGACCACTTTCATTGTTTGTTAATTGCGGTTTTAGGGCGCGACGGGCCACTTTCAGTAATTGAACTTCTTGATAAGGGCCATTGCTAGTTGGTATGATAAATTCACTTTGGGCGGTGTCTCACAATGGCATTTCCTACAATCGAAGGGGTCATCTTCTTCTGGAAAATTGCCAAACCGCTATCAACAACTCTAGGTCACATGACCTTATACGCTGAACTTAATATGCGTAGGAGGCATAACTGAGGAGCGCATTGGCTTTGTGCAAAAGTCGAGGGAAATCACATGGGTCGTTGTATTCTCGGATACAGTTTGAATATTGGAATATCATGCATGCCAGTAGCGTATGCCCACATATTATTTTTCCTTCGAGTCAGGGGGGGGGGGGGGGAGGGCGGGCAGAGAAGGCCCCTGTCATAATGAATGCATTTCTAGGACTGGATAAAATAATATCTTATTTCATCTTCAATTTGATGCAATCAAGTCCGCTTAATTGTGTTATGCAAGTTCATACTCCTATGGTGCCCATATGTCATACATATATAATATATATGTATTCTCATTTTATGTGGCAATGTGTCTATTGCCGCCTGCACAATTATAAATCCACCCAGACCGTGCACAGCCTCGGCAGGGGCAGCTTCACTTTGAATTGTTCAGATAAGAAGGCAGGCAGTTTTGATAGGGTCATATGTCGGCGTAGGAGGACCCTAGCCAAGTCTGGAAGGGCTCTTGGTCCGTCTAAGAACGCCCTCGATTGCCCGGTAGAACTCTTGCCAGTCCTGATGGTTCTTTAGATGGATTTGAAGGCCTTCTATCGATCTGAGATGACCCTCGGTGGCATGAGAAGGCCCTTGTAAAACATGAGAAGGCATTAGACAGGTCTGAAAAAGCACGAGCTATCAGTATGACGGGGCCTTTGCCAAACTCGAAAGGGTCCTCAGTCCGTTTAAGGCGTTTAAGAATAATCTAGAATCCGGGTGGCCTGGAAGGGCCCTCTCAGGGCTGGAGTTCATTTAAGATGATCTGAGAGTCGGTCGGTGTGAGAAAACTCTTGCTGAACCTTAGAAGGCTATTGGCTTCTAAGAGGACTCTCGGTCGATCTGACTGACCCTCACCGGCCCCATACGATCCTAGTTCAATTATATATGTGCACATAAGGCCCTTTGTCGGCACTCAGAGGAACCTTGACTGTGCTTGGAACCGGGCGAAGGGGGCCCTGGTTGAACCTTCCAGGTGCATGAGCAATGAGCATTGAACACTTTTTGCACCTCTACGCCAAGTCCTATTGATGGTCACTTCACAAACAGTACAAAACTGATCACTTCTACTGCTACAAGGAGGCAATTGCCTCTCCCAAACGAGAAGTCGGTGAGCCCCTCTCCCGAAACCACGACATGAATTTGAGCCTAAAAATACTGGAATAAGTTCGCTGCTATTTTCACTACTTAACTCCCGTGCTTAACAACTCCCTGTCAATGACTCGAGAAAAAGTTTTGCATTTCCAAACTAAAAAATTTGATACCCCCACTGCCCCCCCCCCCCCTCCCCCCAACTTCAAAAACGTTCCCGTATCTCTGATGTGTATGCATATATCTTATATTTGTATAAGGTTATATGCTCACACTGACAAAGTAAACATCAGACTGAACAAAATGTTATGTTGTGTGAGACATAGGCGATCGGAAACGTGCGATTTCGCTCGATAGCTCACGCCGAGAGCCTAACAAACTTCTTGCGCAGTTTTGCAACTACGTACATTGACACATCTACTAGCTTTGCTAGAATCAAGTTGGCTCATTTTTCATCCACAATCCAGCGACATCATCCAACACCCTTCACCAAGTTTGTAGTCTATACATTAGAATATATGATATCGCTCACAAAAACTGGTTTGTTTTCCTCTCCGATCCGGAGCCCCCCGTCTGACCCCATCCATCATCATCGCCGATGATGGCCCGTCATCAGCCGCCGGTGAAAGTGAGTCATGCCTGACGCCACCATCGTGCCACGTCACGGCCCTAGTCCCGTGACGCGTGCCGACCGTGATGGCGTCTCGTGACGGCAGTAACGGCGCTAAGCAGTGCACGGCACGCACAGCAGACGCCCCATTGCGCCACTCTGTCCGTCACAGGTCACAGGCAGACCGGAGGCGGCAGGGGAACAGGTGGGGCGGCAGGGGAACAGGTGGGGCGGCAGGGGAACAGGTGAGGTGGCAGGGGAACAGGTGGGGCGGCAGGGGAACAGGTGGGGCGGCGGGTAATGGAATATTGTTGAAAGTGGAATTCGCGCCACTCGTTTAGTCCACGAAGCCGCAACACGGCTGGTGTGCTGCGACGTGACGCTATTGACCCGAATTTGTGGACGACGGCCCGCGCAGACCTTCAGAGAGCTATGGTAACTGGTCTTGCGCAATCGCATACCCTGATCGCTTTCCGAAAAATATGTGACGTCAGCGTGCTCGACAAAGGCAAGTCTTCGCACGGTAATCAAAGCTTAGCCCCTGCTTCGATCGCGTCTGGCGCAACTGCCTCACTGCCTTGATTGCATTCTGGACAAAAATGGTGCCAGCAAAAGACGGCAGCCGTGTACGTGACATCATTTTACGTCCTGTGACGTCATCGCAGAGCATTGCGGCGGTAGTTTGAAAACATGCTGCAGACAGTACCGAGTTGTCGGCACCGTTGATGGGCCGTTAGCGAGGGGTAATGGACACGCCAGCTGACGCTGGGCCATCGCCAGGAGGTGTACAAAGCGTCAGCACTCAGAAGCGTTTCAGAGTAATGTCATATATTTTACATACTTTCGTCAGTGTTCTGGAGCGTGTAAGTACCAAGCGTTAGGGGTGATTAACGATAATGTTCCTGTGGCGTTTGGTCTGGCGGTTGGGGGCCGACAACACACCACATTACCACATACAGCAATGTGTACATACAGCCGGTGCCCGACCATGAATAGTGAACATCATAACTATTTAATCACATGGAAAGTTTCCCCATACTGCGCTGATTGCCGCTACATTGAACCACGTTCTAACCTGAGAAAAAGCAGTTTCACGTGGCTCAGTGGTGCCTGAAAGTCGAACACACAGCTGCGACAGCAGCTGATAAACCGGCATGTTGATACACTCTCTGATACGCGGCCAAGCCGGTGTGGCGTCATGCGTCAAGTGTTGCGACGCGGCAGACGCGGCCGGCGGGGGAGCTGCGGCCGGCAGCCCCGTGATCCGGTCCGGGTGAAAACAGCCGCGGTGTCACGGTCGTCTGTCATTAGCACCGTATCAGATTACCGACCACCCAGCGGGCAGTCGGTCATTACTGACACTCGCACAGGCAACGGCAGTGACAGACCCCGGCTCACCGGCTGTAGCTCACAGCTCACCGCCTGTAGCTCACAGCTCACCGGATGTAGCTCACCGGTGGCGACAGCTCACCGGTGGTGACAGCTCACCAGCTACACTTCACCGATGGGCGGCTTGCTGACAGGGCAGAGGCTCCCTCTCATCTGAGCACCAGGCGGACAGCACCGGCACCGGCGGCCACGTCTCAGAACTCACTGGCTCATTGACCGATCACAAGCTTCTCTGAGCAGAAACCAACTGACGGAGCGTCGACCCCGACGGCTACAGCTCACCGGCCGAGAAATCTCTGCTTTTTCAGTCTACAGCTGCATGACTCACTGACTAGAAGTGACTAGTTCTGGTACACTGACCACTAGTAAAGGGAAATGCTGAGTGCCAGCATCGGTACAGGTGGCTAAATCGGACGCCTACACCTTCAGCTGGCTGTCTGACTGACTGTCTGACTGACTGGTCAGAAGAACAACTGGGACCCATTACCGGCGGTTACAGTTCCAACTTCACAGCCCGGTGGTTCACTGAAGCAATGTCAAGGACTACGGAGAAAAGATGGCCTGAACTGCAATTAGATGTAACAACGGGTATTTAGAGGCAGGAACGGCAAAAAAACGGCGGTTGAGGTATATTCAAATAACGGCATTTTAGAAAGGCTATGCCCATCTAAGGTAAACGAGGAGTGAGTACAAAATGATTATGCCTTGAACGTTTGCTAACAAAGCCGCTGTGAATGCGCATCAGAATCGTACTAATCATATCATATAAATTATCGTTAAGATATCCCAGCTGTTAGTGTTCTCCCTATTTGTCCAAATACCCACACGTTAGCTGTGGAAAAACGCGTCAGAAGCTTGGGGAAATATTGTAGTATCAAAGTGTTATCAGTTATTCTGAAGAAACAACACATGGTCCATAGGTGCATTTCCCTGTTTTGCGCTCACCGAAAAATGTGTAGCTCAGTCTAAACAACAGTTTGACGTTGCTGAAATGTGGTGAACGCTTCATATATATGACGGCCAATAAGATAGGACGCAAGTATTCTTTCGGGATTTCAGCAAGCCTGCATGGCGCGTTCTCAAGAATAAAATTGCAACAAAATTCATGCCAGAGGCATCCAGAATAAATATTTCGGTTCCCCAACGTTTGTGAGAGCCTGGTGAAAAGTTATCCAACTGCGGTTAGCGTGAGGAAGAACTAACTCATCCGAAATTAAATATTGTTATATGACTGGGAGAGCCAGATTTAACAGAACGGCTAGTCTGGTGTGAAAAATGAAATGGATATAGAGTATCAAGGATACTTCCACATTGTTTCAGGAGATTTACAGGGGCGGTCTAATAAGCAAGCTTCTACATGTTCATCATGACTGGGCTTTGCAGCTTTCCTAAGTTGATTAAATATCGTTGTCGCGGTTTATCAATTACATAATTGTAGATAATTACGTGAAAATTGCACGTGCAATTGTGTAGAAGGGGGATATAAGCAGCACTCCAGTTGCCAGCACACCCCTCCTACACAGAAACCTTGACCAAAAAAACAAAACCGATTTCGACGGCAAATGACAGCTAAATTCGTCCGACTCCCTCAGCCCGCCGCCATTGACGTGCAATTTTGACGCAATTGACGTCATCGCAAGTATCGCGTCTACATGCACATTACATTGATCGTCACTGATCCTGATCGGGCGCGTGACATCAGGTCAGGTCAGGATAAGGTCAGGTCATCAACTGGCCCGGAGGTCACGAGAAACAGCAACGCAAGAGATGCTGAAGTCTACACAATAGCGGGTGCCGGACTACATTTAAACGTCGCGGCTGGAACGGTGCGTTAGACTGTGCCGCACTGCAGTGTAACGAACACAAATTCAGGAGGCTAGGCTGTACCGCAGGACACAACTGTAGCGCGGAGCAGCCTGTATACACAGGCATATAATGAATATGGGGAAATGTGAATATGAAGTGGGTGGCTCTCATGGGACGGAGCCGATCTCGTTCGAAACATGAGAAATGTATTAGCGTACCCGTACGCCACACTGAACAAGGACAATGACGAAGCTGGCTTGTTATAGCACTGAATTTTTAAAGGAGGTAGATGGTTTTCCTTCGATCGGTGTGGGTATGAAAAATATGAGTTCAATCACCGATTTTCAAACATTTACACCCACGTTTTAAAAAGACAGATTTGAGTAAAGCACAGCTGTCCCTTTTGCAGAAATATTACCAAGGCTAACCAGATGTGGATGATACCCAAACAAAGTTTTGCATGCCGTAGCACTAGACTAGCTCCATGACATCCGGGACCTCGGTCATCGTGTCAACATGTCATTCGCTCTTCCAAAGCTTATTTCAGTTTAAGAGCAGCATACCATGATGCGTCACGTAAACCCATCAAACTCGATTCATTTCAAACATAAGCACCTCGCGTGATTTAAAGCATAAATCTCCAGCATGACAGCCCGTGCGCAAATCGGCCACTCTGCCCTTTCGTGTCCTTCACCCGTGCCCGTCATCCAACCTACTCGCCTCAAGGCCGACGTCTCACTCAGTGAACCAGCACCGCTCGCAGTCGGCCGTTTCGTCTGCTGTCAGCCTGTCCAGCGAGCCACTCACCACACTACACAGACATCTCCGGCGCCAGTTAGTCAGCTGATCTCTCCCCTCCCCTCCCCCTCCATCTCCCCTCCCCGCCCCGCCCCGCCCCGCCGGGTCCGCAGCCGTCGGCACCCCGGAGAGAAAATCGCCGGAGAAAGCGCAGCGACTGGTGGCGAGGCACCGATCGCCGCTCCCTAGTTGGCTAGTTCGCTCCATTTCCATACGCCACTGGCGCAGGAGGCATGCCGGGATCTGTCAAGCAGCGTGGCGCTAACAGCTGCCGCCAGGTTTGACGTGATTTGAAACAGCTGCCGCCAGATTTGACGTGATATGGGCGGTAAGGTGACAAATTTGGAGAATGGTCAGCAAAATATGGCAAAAATCTGCTGCGGGAAGCGTGAATTGAAATAAATTTCGCCTAACTGTGACAGAAATGTGTTCCAATGGGCAGGAAGCTGTCCTTACTCGGCGATATTTATATGACACCCAAATACGACAAATTGTGCCCAAATATGGCAAGCCTTGGCTGCTGAGGCTACGAATCGTCCGCGAAGTTTCACCTACGCGTAGCAAACACGCTACGAAGAGTGTGCATGTATGAATCTATCTACATCGTGATATGGAAATATCTGTATATAATTTTAATAGCCGGATCCAGAGCTTTCGGCCTAAAGATGCTTCGGTAATATATGCCACATATATCATGTTTTGCATCTAATAAATTTTACCCTGCATGAAATACTACGCCAAGTTGACATATTTATGCCTCAGTTCATTCTAATTCTCTACCCCGCCCGTTGAAGTTCGTGTTGTATCCCCTGCGCGGCCCTGTGATACCGCGTGTGGCGGCCCGCGTCGGCGAGACAGGGTCATGACCTTGGTCCACTTCTGTAGCCGCGGCGGCGTGACGCGCAGGCCAGGCGAGACAACAATGGCGCAGGTAAACACTAGCGACCCAGCAACGGCGGCGAATGAGGCGCACAAGGTGATTACCATGAGCGCAGCGTGACGCTCCGGGGGCAGGGGTGAGGAGGGGCTGATAATGAGGGAAGGAGCAGGGTAAAGGGCAGCAGCAATGGCGGCCGTAAGCGGTGCACTGCAACAGGGTCACGTGACACGCTGCGGCGACTCGTCCATGAGCGACCCGTGGGTGCAATAGACACGGCTGACAGACAGTAATGAATGGCGTAATTAAACAGTGATTATGGCGGCCACTGCGGTGACGGCAGTAGCCGCAACAGCAGCAGCCATGACGACGTTGGCTTAATCTGGGATACACGATTACACCTTTTGTGTCCTGCAAAGCACTCCTACACATGCTTCCAATCAGCATTATACAGATCATCATTAGCTTTGATATTTTCAAACGTTATTTAGAGTATTGTTAATAAGATTCAGAAAAGATGAAGTAACATTATGCTCATTATTTGTATCAAAAGTAGGAAAAATCCAATCTAGAGAGAGTGAGAGAGTGAATGGGAGAAGACAATATTTGAACAAACTCGCGAACAGTATTCTCACACACTTCCTAAATCGCAGTCCGTTTCTCATTCAGCCTTACGTCATAATAACATGAGAATCTATACAAATAAGAAACCACAAGCCAGTACTCAACATCATGTCTTCCTCATGGACACTGATACAATCAGTGTCATATACAGAACTATGAACACTCGCTTACTTTCTTCTGATGTGATGTCTTTTGTGTATATACTCGAGTTTTCCCGGATTCTTCCCCTACCGCGGTCCGTCACTTGAAGTTGCACCACAGTCCTCAGTCACAATCACAGTCTGGGTCACATGATACTAGTTTACCTCAATCACACACACACCCATATATATATATCTACGTACTCCAATATATAGTTTAGTGGTTTATGCTCGATATGTTAGATATAGACAATATTTGGATACGTGATATAGATATAGGCAACGAAATGTGATACACTATTACGATACAAACCGACACAACCGTATCATTGAGAGAAATGTGATTCTTGTTCATATGTATACGATTTAGCCTGCAAACACCGTTACTGTAGACGTCGTGTTATTATGATGTAAGACTGATCGAGAAACTGCAATTCATTCTTTATGACGATGGAACTGTTCTTATCGATTCAATCTTAGTTTGATACATGTCGATATATATGTTACGTGTGCTATCAAGTAAGGCCTTTCTATTTGTGCAAATCCGTAATTTTGGAGGCGTAAGAAAACGATCTGTGATTTAGGAAGTGTGTGAGAATACTGTCCGTGAGTTTGTTCAAATGTTGTCTTCATCCTCTCTCCATCTCTCTTGATTCGTTACTTCACTGAAGAAGAGCCCAGGCTGAAAATGTATTTTTGATTTTGTGTTCTACTTTTGATACAAATAATGAGCATAAGGTTGCTTTACTTCTCTTAATCTAGATCCTCATTAGAATGAACACACACAACTCTGGCCCAACTTGCCAGACTCAGAGCGTCGTTGCCGTGTAATAAAAACTACCGTCACCGTGTCGCTCGAGAGTCACCCAGCATATATCTGCCACTCGATCGACTCCGACTCTGACTCCCTTCACGCTGGTTCCGGAAACTCCAGTGACTCCGTCGGTTCCGACGCGCCGTCCCCGACGACATCGACGTGGGATCGTCGGCTCTCCTCAGCGACGCGCCACGAGACGAAATGCCGGGACAGCGCGTGACCCGACGCCATAACGCGACGCTCGGCGGCCGAATTATGCGTCAGCGCACCGATATTGAAAACGTGCCGGCGTCGCTGGCGGCCCGACCGACGCGGGGAGCGCGACCAAAGAGCGACAGCACGTCGGCTAGGCACAAAAACAGCGCCAGGCTGATAACTCCGCGTCGCTGGTCCGCTCAAAATGAGCTGACATGCCGCCAGCCAATATATCCTTCGGGGAATCGGAAGAACGAAAACAACGAGGCGATGCGATCCCAGGCGCCGAGCGACAGGCCACCTAGTATCCACGACGAGCAAAACATCTCGCACACGACCCACCCAATCAGTGACGTCATCAGGGACACAAATGACGTCATCAGCGCTGCCGCTTCGGAAAGGACCTCGTCGTGATTGAACGCGGTGCCGGGGGGCGGTGTTTCGTCTTCATTTCGACGTCACAGATGTAGCGGTCGGAATCAGGTATCGCATGGCGTGGCTATGGAAACAGCTGGCGGCGAGTCGCGGCGGCGGCGCGGCGGCGTGGCGGTCGCGCGGCGTTCTGGTCCAGTGCCGGCGGCGGTTCTGCCGCCCTCACTTTCACTGAAGGCCGCACCGGCCGGCGGCTGTGTCATAAAACGGAGCCGCGCCGTGGAATGTGTGCTTCACGACACATGAGAACGTTCTCTCATACCAGAGGCGACTCTATGGATTTTTCGATGGCGGCGCTCCAGCTTCGCGTTATGCGCATATACGAGTTCACGCATCACTGGGTCTGTTGCTTCTGCTATGTATGAGGAGGGGCGCAGGTTCGCTGGAACGGCACACCGCAGCGCGGCGCAGAGCGCCTCAGCCACGGCTACGTCGACTCCTGAGCTGCTGAACCGGCCGAACGGAGCCGAAATCGATGACTAGCGGCGGTAGCGGCGCGCACCGACCGTCGCACGCGCCCCACAGATGCCGCGTTTGCATCATACATAAACATGGTCCGCACCAGGGACACACGGTGATCTTTGTGGCGATTTCGCCTGGGGGCGATATGAGGCTATTAGAAGTCTACCATCGGAACCGCCGCCGCCGTCACCACCGCCCTTCTACGACCGCCAACAGCAAACTTTCGAAGAGTTGACCAATTACAATCTTCAAAATCACACACAGTGGGTGTTTACATTGTCATTCTTCATAATTTATGTCTCGTGCTTAATGACACACCATATGCGTTCTTTTTAACTGATAAGGCGAAGTTCACGATTTCAGAAGGTTGTCTGTTCACCAGTTTTCACCAAATTTCACCTAATAGATATCACCGCCACCACGGGTCGTACACACTGCTCAGTGTTCAGTGCTCACATCTGCGTCACTATTGGCTTCTGCTGATGAAGTCTGTGACCATCGACCACCGCCACCGCCATCGCTGCCTCCGCCAACTCCACCGCCAACGCTGCCACCGACGGCAGCCGACGATGACGATGGTCGCGGCAAAGGCGGCGGTGGCGGTGGCGGTGGCGGTGGCGGTGGCGACGTCGGCGTTGGAGGAGCCGTATCTAGGAAGACCAGGCTTTGATAACGCGGGGCAGTAGCGGCATCCGACGCACTTAGCACAGCGTTGGGTGTGGTACTTACATTTCCATGACTAGGTACACCTTGTGTTTGTCTTCATATGTCTCTAGCAGGTTGACTATATTAGGGTGGCGAAGCCTGAAACGAAGCAAAACAGGATGTTAAAAAGATCCACTCATCAGCAGGGCTGTGCAGTCGTAGTCGAGGCCGGAGTTGGAATCAGTCGGAGTCGGCAGTTTAGACCGGAGTCGGAGTCAGAGTCGGAGTCGCTAAAAGCTTACCGACTCCGACTCCGGTTCGGAGTCGCGATCGAATTCTCGCGCAGCTGGCGACTACTTTTTTGTCGGTGGAGTATTTGCCGGCCTGGAGATTCAAAGGGGCATTCTCACCTTTTGGCGGTAATGCAAAAAACGGTTAAAATCAACGCAACGAACTTTGTGTCACTGATGGTAAGGCTCAAAAGGGCAACCGCATCACCTAATAGGAGATATAAGGAAATTATTTTCGACTCACTTCCAACTCTAAAAATAATTGCTTGATTATGGTCCGCACTATTTCGGCATGATGGCCGCCGCCGTAAATATTGCATGGAATCTGGCGCACTTCATACGTTCCTGGTGGCTTGTTCTGCAATGCGGTTTGTTTACATTTCGTCTGCGTTGCCCGGCAGAAATTATATTTCACGGCAGAGGATGGACTAAAGTCGGACGAAATCCGGAGACGCAGTAAAGGACATCTGCGAATCGTGTTGGTTCATATTTTCGAATGATAAAGAGAGGACTGTGTCTGAATAAACAATAAATGAGAATAGAACTTTGAACAGAAAACTGTATGATAATACTCTTTAGTCGGTACACTTATGCTTCATTAAATTTCTCCTTCAAATGTCGCGTGAAGTGATAGTGCGATTCCAGTCTTTCGAGAGTCGGCTAGGTTAGGAAAGGAACCTATGTTTTCACTAAAACTAGTGCGAAAAAACTATCTTTAAACGAAGATTGTGGACCATTGGAGGCGAAGTTTTTGAAACAGACTGGACTGTGGGGACATTGGCTCTAACATATCAAATTTTGTATTTTAGGTGATAATTTCCATTAAACTGTAATTCTTTTCAAAAGAAAATGAGTGGAAAATAGAGCATAGGCATAATCATAACTCACAGGTAATATAACAACGACCCGATAGGGTTTATGTTATCAATGGTATGGTTAAAGGGAGTGTGCCTACTGTTTTGTATTTCTCAAAACATTTTTCCTACGATAAGTAGCAATTGTTATCACGTTTGAATGTGATAAAATTCACATACAGGTCTCCGAAAATTGAATTTTTGCCTAAATTGTTTCGGCTTATTTCGGTAAGGATATCGATGAAAGCGGTTATCACTATGGTGAAGGCAAACAAAAGAAGGAGGAAGTAATGCAATACGACGCACGTGAGACAACCAGCAATCAAAACATTTCGTTGTTGTCATTGCCTTCGC
>JARFNZ010122262.1:0-10014 GCA_031763405.1 Balanus nubilus | reverse complement strand
GGCTCCCTGCAGAAACGCCCCGCAGCCCTGCCCCCCCCCCCCCCCCCACGCAGCCCTGTCTCCCCTCCTGTGTGCCGTAACCAGCGTCAGCACCTGCAGTTTGCAGTCGTCCGTTAGATCGTCCATGTGATTGGAAATACATTCGACCGTCTTGCCCTGGCTGTGTGCCTTCTGAAAACGGAACAAACGGAGCATTCAGCGGGCAAGTGAAGCGCAATGGCCGTGACAGCAGAACAAAACTTGAATCATAACACATCATGACTGTTGCAAATCAGTTGGCCATTCATCGGGACTGCAGTGGACAATGATGAAAGGAAATTACCGTCAATAAACGGCGTTCAGTAATATCAGGATAGCAACAGCGGATCTGATGCGCCACACCCACAAACTCGACACAGACATTGTGTAACAGACGCGGACGATCGATATAATCAATAACATCACCGAAACGACACCCGGCACATACCAGGGTGTCGCAGCATACCCAACTGCTAGCTTTAAAAGCCGAGAGTTTCCTGCACGAGCAGATGCTCAAACACATCAATAAAGCAAAAATACTTGAAAACCTGAATTAAAGTTTCCATCCTGGGTGAGCGATTTTGTTTACACTCATTAACACAGTTGAAAACACAATCTTAACAACATTCATAATTCATTGAACACCATAGTTCGGCAGGCGTTTCTTCGATCATAACTTCAGTCATTTCAATCCGACTCCGACGGGTCAGAGTGGCCTACATCTCGGGTCGCCACGCCTACCTCATCGTCGTCCTCCAGTCGGCCACACTGGTGCTTGTCGATGTCGGGTCTGCAGTCCTCGGCGAACTTGTAGATCATTCGGTAGTCGGAGAAGATCATGACGCCCAGGTTCTCGAGGAAGTCGGCGCAACCTGATCAATCAGACCGAGCAGACACGAAGTCAGGTCAGGTCAGGTCAGGTCAGCTCAGGTCAGGTCAGTGCCAATGTCTGATACAGGTCCGTATATCAGATAGATGGACACAGACAAACACTCCACAGTCAGCTACACTGTCCGATTTGGCGGTTTATGGCCTTTCTGTCGCAACAAACCGCTAAGGAATGCAGTCCAGAATGGCACGTGCAGCATTTGACGGTGAGTGTACAGTTAGCAGGTCTGTCACTATTGCATTAATGCAACTGAGAGCAACACGAAATAATACATTGACAGGGAACATTAAATATTTACAGTCGACGGACGGTTGAAAACAGCAACTCACAAATCAATTCCATCCAGACACAAACGGAACTCCTAGCCAAGCCGTGGGGGTCAGGACTCTACCCAGTTGGTCAGCCACCTCACGCCGCCATCCCACGCCGCCACCTCACGCCGCCACCTCACGCCGCCATTCCACGCCGTCATCCCACGCCGCCACCCCACGCCGCCACCTCACGCCGCCATCCCACGCCGCCATCCCTCGCCGCTATCCCACGCCGCCACTTCACGCCGCCACCCCACGCCGCCAGCAGCGCCGACCGCCACCCACCGTCATCTCCCACGTCGTCAAGGTGCTCCATGACGCACGAGATGTAGTGTCCCGGCTGCCGGTCGGTCTCGTCGCAGTCCTTAAACTCCTCGTTGGGACACATGGTGCCCACGGCGCGCACCAGGCTGGTGCTGCGGGTCAGGTTGTGCCGCAGCTGCCACAGCACCTACCGGGACGCAGCGTCGGTCAACGGAGGCTAGGAGATGGATCAGCTCACCGAAGGCCGACGACTTCAACACGTACCGTATTCCAGTAGAGCAGGTCACCAGAGGCCAAAAGACGCCTTGGAACCCATAAGTATAGAACAAAATTGAGAGATACCTTCGATTTTCTTTTTCACCAAATACCACAGTGAAAAACCAAAACAGTAACAGATTTTGCCACAAGACCAATGAAAATGACGGCGAACTTGAAGTTAGATAAATCCCTTCATATTTTCCGTCTCATTTTGGCACAAGAATCAGCAGCTCAGTGAAGTCAATGAGACACGATTTCGAGCTCCGGCTCACTTGTATAACACCGGCCTAGGTTGCCGGAAGGCGGCAACCGGAAGTCGTATTACGGTATTCAAGTCGTATTACGGTAGACAGCTGCCGTCGTCGGTGAACAGCGGGAAAACACATGTTATAAATATTCATAAAAACGTTTTGCACTTCAACGATAACGTCACAGTGGAATGTTGAGTGAGTCGGTGAATACTGCGTGGTGTTTTTTTTTTTAGATTCGAGGACGCCGTAACTAATACAGTTATGCCATGATGATGGCGATTATTAGGGTTCATGCTGCCGCAACGTTCACACGTGAAGTGAGTGACGGGTTAAGACCCAAAGCGAAACGGAGGCACATGGCGTATCCGGTTCAACCAAGGTCTCGTTCGCCTACATTCCTGTATCCTGACCACTATCTCTCCCAATACGTGTTCGATTTTAACTCTCGCCATTGCCGCTGACTGCAGGAGTCGTGACCAGGCAACAAGTTGGACGTGACAATCGTGCTGCCGGGTCGTATCGTGACTCCGTGAGGTATCGTGTCTGTCGGGCCGCACCGCGCCAGGCCGAGCGGCGCCGTGCGGGTGTCACACTGACACACGGTGTGTCACGGGCCATGGCTGGACGGCGACACTCGGGCTCGGACATTGACCAGACGGCGTGTCGGGAGGAGGAGAAGGAGGAGGGGATGACACTCGGAGACACCGGAGGCACGCAGGGGGTGTGACGCGATGCTCTGCCCGCGACACAATGCGCACGTGGACACTACACTAGATGATGTGATATACAGGTTGGCACCAAACTAGATAATGTGATATACAGGTTGGCACCAAACTAGATTGTGATTTACAGGTTGGCACCAAACTAGATGATGTGATATACAGGTGACAGTGTCCCTGGTTAGCATGCCTGAATGTACTGAGATGGGGAGTAATGATGGCAACAAACTGGTGGTGGTGATTTTGACTTTAGGGCATCACAGCTACAATGGCTATATGGCGCCCATGCAACAAACTGGTAACAAAGCAGACAAATGAATGTGACACTTGAATATTTCCCTTCAGAATTTCAATGGGGAGGTCACAAAATTGACCTGACCTGAGGTCGAAGAATCATATTTGAATTTGAGATTAACAAATTCCAGGCAGTGACATCCTTCAAAAATATTGAAAGTTTGAAACTGATCAGCTGAAAACCAAGGCTGTGGTACAACCACAAACGTTTTCTGAGGTTGGGTCACATGCTTTGGCCTGGCAACCTGGCCACACTCCTGAGATGACATGAGATACAAAATATCACACAACATGCATAATTGATGCTCCAAGATGTATACCAAAGTTATTTTTTCTTCCATCACCAAAAAATCTGAGGGGGCAGGGGGCATTTAGACTCCCCTTTTCCCATCCTGGCATTGAGTGAACCAATGCTTCCAACTTACATGATGGCATGGCTGAGAGACTCCACCATCCTCATGGTCCTCCTGAAAGTAAACATAGAGCTGTTGAGAGCAAAACCAATGCAACAAATGTCATACAAGTTACAACAGCAACAGGAATCCTTTAGCCAAGAGAGTGACATAGGCATTTAACAATTTCAATGACTTTTTGGATGTATACTTGCATTACGATTTCACCATGGGGACTATCTTGGCCAATCAAATCATAGCTGAGCAGGCTGTCCACAACTGCAGGGTACAACAGTCATAAAGGTCTGTTACCAGTCAACAGCTGTGGGTTGGCTGGCTGATCTTGTCCCATACCTGCTGGTCCAGCAGGCAACCAATGACATCAATGTTGGGAGTCTTGTCATTGAGTGTGACGCTGTTGTCATCAGCACAGAGCCTCCGGATGTCAGAGGCGCAGGCTGGGTGTGTCACCAGCCTGACGCCCAGAATGTCCTGCTCCACCGCCTGCTGGTCCTCTGCTGCTGCTGAAGACCCCTGTGTTGTAGCAGTGCCAGGAAACACTGCCATGCCCAGCAGCAGCACCGGCAATGGCCAACACATTGTGCTTAGTCCCATTTCTCTCTCTCTCCCTCTCCAACAGGGTGGGTAGATGTTGCCAGTTGCCTTAGTTTGTAGTTGTACTGGGTCTTTTCAGGGTGAAATGATGGCTAAAACAACCTGTAAAATTAAGAGTTAAGGTTAACAGACTGGGCAAGACAGCATCTATTCAGATCAGTAGCTAATATTAAATACTTTCCAGAAATCTTCATAAACAAAAATATTAGCAAATGAAAGACTGACCTAAATGTTGCATTAACATGAATTTGCATTGAAAAATAGCCTTAAAATTTGTGAAAATACTGAGAGTCCAAGTGACTCATGTAGCCAGGACAGAGGGACTGGTATCTCTACTCTCAAAGGTTCTCATCCCCCTTCTGGGATCAGAAGCTTTCAGGTCTGAGCTATGCTAGTCTAGTGGGTACATCAACCTGTGGCGGTTGTAGAGGTGTACCACTGGTAAGTATTCAAAAAGTCTGGTATCTACTCTCAAAGCTTCTCATCCCCCTTCTGGGAGCGGAAGCTTTGCGGTTTGAGTTATGCTAGTCTAGTGGGTACCCACATAAGTATCACTTACTGATAACTGTTAATTGACCTTAAAGCTATTGATTTCTGTAGAAAATGATGTCAAAAAATATGTTTTGACACATTCTCTTAATTCATATTACTTCATGAAAAAAACACTGGATAGCATCCAATATTAGGTTCCGTAAAATTTCCACCGATGCCTCAGGCTTCACAGAAGGATTGAGATTGTGCACGAGGACGAACAAGAACACGGTACAGAATCCAAGGACTTTACCTGAAAGTGTCTTAACCATGCGAAAATAACTAAACACAAGTTGGCTACAAACCGACACAGACTTGGACTACAATCGGACAATACCCACCACTCGAACCTTGACTCAAACCTCCGCTACTAAACAAACAGCACACACGTTCTCGACGCATAGGTAACGGTGAAATGATCAATACAAGCTGACTTTCTCAACGTTTGCGGTACCTTGAACAATGAGCCAATAGAAACTAGAAATTTCAGCTTGTGCTAGCAGCTCCAAGATGATACGCAGCACAAATAACACACTCGTGAGCAACACGTCAGCTGTCTCGCCGCATTGTTTATACCATTTGAACAAAAGCTACCTTAAAGTTTTGATGACGTCAATAACTTTAAACAGTGAAATAAATATTGGACCAATCATCGAACAAATTTTACACGTAACCCTCCATTCTGAACTAAATCTATCTCTTAATTAGTCAATTATCTAAAAGAAAGATGACGTCATCAACATTAGTCAAAACTTATTTTAGTTCAAACGCATAATCGGCGCTGTATCCTCGTGGCACACCTTTACTTCAAAGGATAATTTATTGATATAATTTTTTGTTGATTTTTCATTGAATTTAAAGGGTAAGTATCTTACTAACAATGCATTCTTTTAAACTGTGTCAGTTTCACTTCATTTATTGAAGTCTAGTTTATCTTAAACTTTACTTAACACTATCTGTTTGGGTTTTATTTATGCCATTTTGACAGTTTGACTTAGCCTGTTATGCGGAATTCAGACTATAAACCTGACATACATCAAAACCATCTGTTTTCAGCTGTTGACAGACATATCAAGTCACCTTGCTGGTGTGAACCCATATCTGATTACCCCAGGAATCAGGAGTATCATTAACTTCAATCAGGTTAAGTCATTTTCAGAGGTTAACCTGTATCAAGGGATATAGACACAAAAAGTAGCAACTCAGTGCTGTTTCACCTTTATTGTTGTCAGAATCTGGATTCAAAGATTAAGGCATCTATCATTCCAGGCCCATGTGTGGTTTTAAAAGCAAGTATGATGTGTTCCGAGTGGTGTGATCTCACTGTCATGGGCGACAGTGGCAAAGGGATGTAGACAGATGAGTTTGTGTATCACCTCATATAACAGGTACAGCAACTGCACAGCATGATGATGGTCCTCAGCTGTGGCTCCCACAGTACCCACGACTGTGTGGCCAGCTTGAGGAGCTGGGACACACACAGCTTAACTTTCCGGCGGGGGCGCATGCATTGCTTCCTTAAGTGTGGCTGTCGGTCAAAGGGTACCCCAAGCAGGTGGAGATGTCGGGTGCCCCTGACAAGTGCACCATCTACCTTGATCATGAGGCCGCAGTCATCCTCATGCCATTGATACAGCACCGAACCTGTGTCATACTGTCTGCTGACTTTATTTTCCACTTCCTGAACCACCCTGCCATCATGTCTGCAGTTTTTTTTTGGAAGTCCCTTGCCTGCTCGATGGCACCGCTGGAGCTCGGGGTTGCAATGTCATCCGCACACATGAACACAGGTGCTGAGGACCTCCCACAGCTCTGCCACCAGGTCCACCAACCACAGGGTGAACAGGGTCGGTATGAACACTGATCCGGGGGAGGCCTGCTCTGTACGAACAGCTCTTGCTGCAAATGCCATTGACCTCTGCACATGCACGTCATTCTCGCAGGAAGGGGAAGATCCATGGAGTGAGGCAGCTTTGGAGGTACCGCAGCATCTTCAGGTGAAGCATCTGGTGATCTGTTATGTTGTAGGCTCAGGAAAAGTCTTATGCCGTGAGGACGAATCTGTCAGCTTTATTTCTGTCGGATGGATGACCTCTTGTTGGTTGCCGGTTCCATCCATCCTGAACTTCCTGTATGAATCGTCTAAGATTCTCCTCAGCGGAGCGATCCCGCCTGAAGCCCACTTGTTCGGCCGGGATGGTGTTGTCCCGGTCCAGCAGGTGTGTGATTCTCGCCGCCACCATCCGCTCCATCAGCTTCGTGACGTTGTTGGTCAGCGAGATGGGGCGGTAACAAGACACGTCCTGCGGATCCTTCCCAACCTTCGGGATGGGGATGATGGCCCTTCTCCAGATGGATGGACCTCTATGGCGCGCCAGGACATGTTGATGAGGCGCAGCAGACCATCCTGGGCGAGAGGTCCCTGATGCTGCAGATGCTCCGTGCGTACGCCGTCCGTCCCGGGTACTCTCTTGGCCTCCATCCCCCGCAACTGATCCAGCATCTGCTGTTTGCAGAAGGGTTAACAGGCGCCGTTTCGTTGACCGCCGCAGGTGCGCAGGTGCTTGAGCTCTCTTCAGCTCCCCCTTCCGATCGTGCCCGATCGCCCGATCGCACCCGATAAGTGCGGACTGACGCCGGCGTAGGTGCGGACTGACGCCGGCGTAGGTGCAGACGAACGCTTCCGCTGGTGGCTGAGGCCGAGATGGTCCCCGTGCGGACGCGCCGGGACGCGCTGGCCACCAGGTTGGCGTGCACGGCAGCGTCCCAGGGGGCGGATGACCCTCCCCGGGCAGCCGCTGACGGGGTGATCCCACGACGACTCCGGACTACCACCGGCTGGCGTGATGTCGGGCTGGAGGTACTCGGCCACCCTGCCGGGCCAGGCGATATGGATTTGGAGCGACGGGTCGGTGGAGGGTGGAGTCGCCGCGGGCGGAAAGGGGCGGAGTCGCCACCGAAAGGGGCGGAGTCGCCACCGAAAGGGGCGGAGTTGCCACCGAAAGGGCGGAGTCGCCGCCGAAAGGGCGGAGTCGCCGCCGAAAGGGCGGAGTCGCCGCCGAAAGAGGCTTTGATCGCCTGTCCTCCGGAGGGGAGCCAGATAGATATGGGCGCCGGCCGGCAAGGCCTGCAGCAGCACTGGCGCCGAGATAGTGGCACTGCGCGCCGCGCTGGAGGATTTACAACCGCCGGGGGACGACCTGAACGAGACCCCGCTGACGGTTTGCACGGACTCGCAGGTCGCGCTCGCCACGCTCGTGAGCGGCGCCGGAGCGCAGAAGACGGCGCTAGGTACAACAATCTGGCGCCTGCTCATGGCGGCCTCGGTGGGAGGCAGGCAGATCTGCCTGCAGTGGGTCCCGGTCCACTGCGGGCTACCAGGTTGTAAAAGAGCGGACGAGCTGGCCATGGAGGCCTCCAGTCCCCCCCCCCCCTCAGGGAGACGCACCTGTTTAACGTCCGCAGCATCACCAAAACAGTCAGCCTGTAAGGCCTGGCGAGAACGCTGGCCCGATTTCCTCTTCAACTGACTGGCCACTGGGGCTTAGCGAGGATCCTCACAGGCTCGGCCGTCACCCAACCCTGGACTGCCAGCAGTGCGGCAGCCTCGCGTGCCCGGTGGCGCTCTGTCAGGTGTGCCGAGAAGAGCCGGTGGTGATGCACTGAGAGTCGCTCGCCAATGGCCATGGAGACCTCGTGAGATCAGGATGTCATGGCGGATATTTTTGATGGTGGTCATTCTCATTTCTTATTTGGTGCTTCTAGTTGCTGCTTATGTATATGTTGAAGCACCATAGGGGTTGGTTTGATGCTAAGCGTGACATGTATTGAGTTTTTGCCTTTTTCTATTTTTTTTATCTTATTTTTGTATACTTTTTTATTTTTTTTCCAGTGCTTTTGTTAATTGGTATTGCTTATGTTAACCTTGCCTTTTTCCCTTTTCAGTAGCCATGGAAAAAGATGATCCTTGTGCTTATGATGGAAAGCATATATCAGAAGGGAAAAACTACATCATCATCAAGGGATCTTTCATGAAGCTTGCCAAGCTGAAAACGCAGAAGTCAGTATGATTTTCAAAGACTGTCAGGCTAGTATATATCGCTATAATTATGTTAACTTTCAGGCTAAGCTAAGCACTAAAGGACAGAATAAGGTCATCGCAGTATGCGTGGTGAATTAGATGTGCCAATGGGGCATCGGCTTGTGCGACTGACACTGAGTGCCTTTCTATAAATTTATCAGCTTTCCACGGGAACATTTAAGATGTCCCTAAATCCATTTAATATCTTTGTTGTCCTCCCCTCCGTGTTGCGTATTATGTTTACCCCCCACGTTGCTGATGTATCATGCTCAGTGTTCTATATCACCCGCAGCACTGTATCCCCCCCCCCCCCCTCCCACCATCAGACAGTGCCAGCTGGGCCGCGCCTCGGTGGACGTGGCCGGACTTCTCGGCCACCCGGTCGGTACTCAGTTCAAACTCCACGCCGGCACTGGCAAACAGCGGCTAATGCGCCCGGAGCCCGTGGAACGGACAGAGGACCTCGCCGACGCCATGCCGGCTGGTCAGTACCGAGTCGACGCTCTGGCGCCGGGCTAGGGACAGCGTTAAAGCCGTATTTATTGGAAAAATCACTACAACTCATATTGTTCGTCAATTTTCGGAATATACTATTATTTGTATATTGAAAGCACACAAGATCGAATATATGAACAACTGATCTTACTTCGAAAGCGATCGACAAAAAACATTGTTAGCTTCGTTTTTAACCCTCAGTTCGACATAATCGTGTTCTACACCTGAATCACAATGACTGGAGTCAATAGATGTCGAGCGAAGGCAACTGTCTGTGTTCTGGAGTCGCTAGATGGCGAGCGAAGGCAACTGTCTGCGTTCACAAGTCGCATGCTGTATTCGGTGCCGTCAGATGAGAGCGCCGCCGATAACCGTAACCTGGTGGCGGACCAGACATCGCAGTCGATGACCAAGGAGCGGATCATGGAGATGAGGGAGCAGGGAGCCACCGGCAAGGAGATAATCAGCACCATCATCGACAACAGCGCGTACGTTCCTCGACTGTGCAGGTTCACTTTTGCGAAAGTTTTTGGGATGAGCCCTTCAACAATTTTTTCCCATGATTTGGTACATTTGAAGACGATTGGCACAAATTGTATTGCAATTATTCACATTTAAAAACTGGCCCAAAGCGTCTGAACATTTCATGTTTTTAGTCCATTTTGCAGTGTTACACCCATGCCAGCGTTGCGGTCTCCAGAGCTACAACCTGTACGTAATGGACATTGAATTGCCTCCAGAAGTTATTAATCTTCTTTTTCGATGAAAAGCATCAAATTATTATAACTGCTATCTTTTTCTCAATTTGTTGTTCGGTGGGCCTCTAGCCTGAGTCAATACGTCATTCCCATCCAATTTGGATATGCTGCCATCACTGGCGAATCCAGAACGTCGGT
>JARFNZ010122240.1:0-12152 GCA_031763405.1 Balanus nubilus | reverse complement strand
CCCCTCCCCCCGGTCCCCCTGATCCCCCGTCCAGTCACGGTGCCTGGCGCCGAAGCCGGCGACCGAGGCCAGCGCGCAGCGCTCAGGAAATACCAGCGTATATGACTCAGCCGAGGAGAGCGGGAGCGGCGAGGGACGGAGAGGAGAGAGGGGAGGGGAGAGAGGGGTCGCTCGCCACTCACCGTCCGTGTCCATTCCATCGTCGGCCTTCTGCGGCGGGCTGAGCTCTGCCGGCTCCTGCTTCACAGGCCAGGCGGCTGCGAGCGGAGCGGAGACCGGGCGAGCGGTGCCGCACGAGGAGCGCCACACCTCCAGTTGGGCGAACAGGGTCGCGCCAGCCTGCAACACAGCGCACACACGTCAGCACCGGCCAAGGCGAGCGGCCGCTGGGAAATTCCAGCGCCGCGAGCAGCGGCGGCGGCGGCGGCGCGCTGGTGGGGCCCCCGCGCCGCGGCGAGGTCATATCAAATGAGCGACACATGAAACAATCCAGCGACGCAGAGCGTCGTAATCAGGAGATTAACTCGGTGTTTTGAAACTCACCTGAGGTGCGCACATGACGAACTGCTGCTCATCCAGCGAGCAGAGGGCTCGGCCGTCCAGGTGCAGCCAGTCCATCTGCGACAGCGGCAGACCGAACTGCTGGCACGTGTAGGCCACCCAGGCGCGCACGTTCTCCGGGTTCCACTCCATGGGGTCTGCAAGAGCGGGCACAGCGGACCGTCAGCGGGCACAGCGGACCGTCAGCGGGCACAGCGGACCGTCAGCGGGCACAGCGGACACAGCGGGCACAGCGGACACAGCGGGCACAGCGGACACAGCGGGCACAGCGGACCGTCAGCCGGGCACAGCGGACACAGCGGGCACAGCGGACCGTCAGCCGGGCCGAAAGGACACAAACTGGCCGAAATGTCAGCGGTAGATGCGGCGAGTTTGCGGGCGGACGGGAGCAGAAAGGTGTCAGTGAAGTGCACTGTTGTCAGGGATGCAGAGGATTTCTGAGAAGCACTGCTGCTGACGTCAATGGATGGCCTCTGGGGTTGCACGACTGTAACATTCAGCAGCTGCGGCTGAGCGTTATCTGGGTACCCCTCCCCTCCCCATAGCTCTCTCTAGCGCCGGCCGGTCAGCTCTGTGACGTCAGAGGCGCCACCGTGGCGCAGCCGCGCTCCCGAGGCCCACGGACGACCATGGCGGCCGCCGCGCTCCCGAGCCCCGTGGACGACCATGGCCGGCCGCCGCCTCTGACGCCGCCTGTGTAATTTGCCGGCGCGGAGCGGCAGTAAAGGCGAGATTAGCCCATTAACAAACGGCCGTTGCGCCTCTATTGACGTCACCGTCGCTCCAGGCCCTCGGAGAAAACCGAGGTGCGCCACGGCTCCGCGGGGACGAGGTACCAAGGTCGGCCGACCTCGGCTCGCCTCCGCCCCTCTCCCTGCCGACTCCCACCCTCTGCCCAGTCACCTCTGGTGTTTTGCGGTGAGCTGATGATTCGCCTCCCATATATGGACATCCACCAGGCGCAACGCATGATGCATGAGCATGCAAATACGCATTGAGCTTATGCACGGGCTTTTTTATTCGGGGTGCCGTCAATCGCAGAAATGCGCATATCGGTTACCTGAGGGACCCACCGGGGACCGAGCTGCAGGTGGCCGAAAGCCGGGGACAACAGCGTGACGATTTCATCACGCAGTCCCAACATGGCTCGGTAGCCATCGGTAACGATGAGTCACCGATGTAACTGTGCGGCCGCCGGTGACTGCGGTGAGCGGTGGCGCAACGCGACATGGGTCGCTCCGCTGTGATAATCACGCCGGGCGCACAGGTGTGGCCGGATGCGATTTCCGGTGGTTTGGTCAACGAGCCGCGACCGACCGACCGGCCGGGGAGCCGACACGGTGTGATTAGAGGTGATCACAACAGGGGATCAAAACAGACTCGTTATACCGTTCAGCTGCGCTTGTCCGTGGACCGGTGGGATGTAGGATGGAAATGGACCGGATATTTGAGTCAATAGTGAGGGATAACTATGAATAACTCGTTTATCTCAGCAAGGTGTGAACAATATAATTTTAGACTATGACGTAAAACAACTGAATATAGAAAACTGATCAAGCCTTTTGCGACTAACAATTACGTTTTTTTGCTGTGAGACTGCAAAATAATCGCCAACGTTTCGGAAAAATAGGCAGACAAACGATACGTAATTTAAGTAAAAAGAGGAAGCCTACATACCCGGAGAAATGCCAAGAAGACGGCAGACGCTCTTTTTCTCCTGCCTGATCTGTTCTAGAGCCAGATCAAAGACGGAGTCGAGCTGCTCCAACATCCAGTTCCCGGTTTGCTGGTCCTGCTCTTGCTGCTGCTGCTGCTGCTGTTGCTGCTGCTGCTGATCGGCGGCGTACAGCATGTCCAGGCTGAAGACGGGTCTGTTGAGCTGGCGCTGCAGCGTGTTGTCCCGCAGGCACTGCCTCAGCAGCTGGTGGTCCTCCGGGGGCGGGCTGGCCGGCTGGTAGCTCGGAGACCCGCCACCGGACGAGTAGCCTCCGTCGCTCAGCGGAGAGTTGGCCGCCGCGTAGCCGCAGTCGTCCAGAGACTCCAGGCCGAACGGCGACTCCAACTCCTGCTTGATGACGATCGGCATCTCCTGCTTCAGCGGCGGGGAGAGCGGCATCTCCTGCTTCAGCGGCGGGGAGAGTGGCGCTCCCCCGTACGGCGAAGAGGCGTAGCCGCAGTCGAACTCCGGGGCGTCGCGCTGCGGCGAGCCGAAGAGGTGGGGCGGCGAGCGCTCCAGCTGGGGCAGGCTGCCCGGCGACGGCACCTGGTAGTCGCTCAGGATGGAGAAGTCGAGCTCGGCCAGGCTGCTGCCCAGCTCTGGGCCGGAGCCGCTGTAGTTAGGGACTGTCTGCGACATCTGAAACAGGGGGAGCGGCGCGTCCAGAGGCTGCTGCGGAGAGGGGGACTGCTGACTACTGTCTTACTATTTGCGACACACGATTCTAAGAACTAGAATGACTTTGCAGGAGTGTATAAACATTGATCATGCACGTGCTCGGGCGGGACGTGACACGACTCCTACGTCAGCCCCGTGGTGCGCAGCACATGACAGGATGACCTCACCCTGCACGTGATAGATGGTTTAATGGTCCCCGGATAGCGGACCGATAGACCATTGACGTCAATGTAGCCTGACGTCGGAGCGGACCCCGATAGGTCGTATGGGAATATTGCATAAGTTGAACGGACTTGAAACCATATGAACGTGAAGTTACTTTGATAGTTGGGAAATTAACTGAACGATAAAGAGAAACATAAAACACTGAAATGTAAAACCCTTACACAAATGCAGTTTTACTCCGTGAGAAAACGTGTGACCATTCAATCTTATATCGAAGTGATTTAGAAATTGCAAAACGACCTTAGAACGTAGTAAATTTGGAATGAATTTAAACATGATACTTAAAAGAATAACATTTTGAATGTGTATTATAAGAACGAAGACCAAATTCATAGCACATAGGCTTTATACAAGTCTTTCGAAATGTCTACTAGGCATACAAAATCTTCAAGCATGGGTACAAAATTGTTTTAATTTCGCTTGAGAGAATAACCATCATTAACCATCAGAAAGGTTACAATAAACAAAGAACAACTATGCCAAAACAACAACAACAAAAACAAAAAGCAAGCACCCACTTCACAACATTCGTGAGCACGTTACGCTCGCGCCGCTACAACTACTACGCACCACCAGAAAGAGACAACATCAGCAGCGTCACCAGCGCGTATCGGCACGACCATCACCCCCCACCCCCGGCCACTGCCGACGCGGCCGCAACGTGAAAGCCGTCTCGGATTTCTCATGGCGGAGCCGATGGCCGGCGAAAGCAAAAACGGTCAACGTACCCGCGTGACGCAATGGCCAACCCTCCCTCCCTGTGAATCCACCCCGCCACCTACCATTTTGCAAGATCGGACTTGACCGTTTAGCTGACTGGTCACTGCTGAGGGAGGCCTCGGGAGCTATGAGTGGACGCCGCCGGTCGCCTCAGCTCGTGAACCACAACTGACGATCGGGGGGCCGCCGCTGTCGCCCTTCACCGCCGCGGTCGCCGCTCGAGGTCACCGGCGCGCGCATGCGCAATGGCGCTGCGACGGCGACTGCAACGCCCGCAGGCGCTGTTAACCGGCTCGACGGGCGGCGTTTTTTACGGAGCGGTGGGGCCTGAGCGCGAGCTGCGGTCAGGAGGCCCAGCCCCGCCGCCAGGAGGTCCAGCACCGGCGACAGGAGGGATTTCGCAGCCACAACACCTGGCCGGCTCGGAAGTTGGCAGTTCCGGCGGTAGAAGAGAGGTTCCTCTCGTAATCGACGATGATCGCGCAACTTTGAGAGCGCACTTCGATTACGGTCTCCTCCTGCCTCGTTAAGATGTTGCAGTTTGCCACGGCCTCGAAACATAACAGCGCTAATAATGCGAGAGCAACATGAACTGTGTAAATTTTCTCCCCATACAGCGACCATAATGGACCGGGTTTCAAAGCTACGCTCAAGACAACCCGAGGGTTAGCTAGAAACTTCCAGGCACGACCAATTTAGGGTGTGTCACGTTTTCAACTTCTGTTACGGAGCAAGGTACCCATATGATATAAGCATGCCCATGTGTGGGAACAACATGCCACCTTTTTTTTCTCTCTCCAAATTTTAACCCCCGAGCGGGATAAGTTCGATTTAACCAAATCTTAAGCGACCCAAGCGCCACGATTCGGTCCGACTTCGAACAAAACAAGTTGAACAAGTTGCAATATAAGTTTTGCTTCAAAATTTGTCTATAAAGAACTTCCAATTATCGGGGTCTAAGCAATTTAGCCAAACTTAATTTTAGTAGTAAACGTAATTTAATCTCGCGTTTAACAGGCTAACCAACCCCCAAATGGTCAAAAGACACACATGGAATGATTCTTAGGTCCAGTTAGTACCGAATGGTAACGCTAGTGTCGCCCGAAGTTTGGCTAACCCAATCTTCTCCGCTTGGAGGTAGATGAGGTTTAAAAATAAGAGGGAATAAATAGTAAGATATTGTTTGCACATGGTCCGGGAATACTAAAATCTCATAGACAGTGTGTTCTGTGTTTGGTGACACACCCCAAAATTACCATAGCTCATCAGGAACGGTTGATTCTGATCGCCCACCAAACAGCGTGACATATTTTGTCAATGACTCAGGCAGAAAACCGCTCCAGCAAATTTTCTGAGAACACATAATAATACTTTATGTATTATGTAAATGGCTACTATGAACCTGGATTTTCCAGGCCTGCTGTTTTATACTTATTTTGCTTACAAGTGTCATTTGATATATTTTATCACCAAAACATATTGTTTTTGCTGCGAACAATGACGGCGGTAATTACCTTACGGCTTGGAAACCATCCAATTGATGAAAATTGAGTTTCCCACCTTCGTTTTAAGAGGGCGTCCCATACTCTTAGGATAACAGGAATGGTGATCTTCTGATGCAATATAAGCGCGTCGCGTGCCATTAAGCCACGAAAGGTCATTATTAAAAAATGGCATGCAATTACACAACACGCTGGGGAAAAACTGGGGAATGCCTCAGGTATTCATAAAGATCCTGTGGAACTTCCGAATCATTGCGAAGTGGTGTGTATCTATACAACAATTAAATTGTCTAATTTAAGCACTGGTTCTGAAACTACAATGAGAAGCGTCATGAATAAGCATCTGAACAAGAACATGGCATGCTTACTTCAGAGTTGTCGTGGTCGGTGTTCGCTTTCACCATTTGTGTAAAGGCTATCGTAGCCTTTACTCATGATAGTACGGAAAAAATCGAAAATCGAAAAAATAAAATAAAATAACTAATATTTCACCTTGCGGATTCATCAGAGTTAATTACGTTGATAAAGCTGCAAGGTGAAATATTAGTCAGCACTCTGTCTTGCGCTGTGTCAAGACTTAACTGCAAGAAGTGGGCCTGGTCGGCTTTGGTTGTAAGAATAAGGCTATCGTGATCAAAAATAGTCATGATTGTTAACATGATCAACCTGATGCTGCTTAGTGCATATGGGTGCGCCGCCCGTCATGATTGTTGGACGCCCATATGGATTATCAGTATCATCCCAAGTTCGTGCCTTGTTAGTATAATCTGATCCCTAGCCTGGGCTGAAAACGATCACAGTTTTCTTATGCAGACTTAGTATGTGGAAAAATAATAGCATGCTGTAGTGGAACTGTACCTTTTGATGGAAACCAGCGCTCTGGTAATCATGCACCGATTCTTTTTACAATTTGCATATGCATAAAATCCTTCATTCCCAGATTACCTACAGACAAAAGATGAAACTTCCCAGAGAGTTTGAATGATGAAATATGCCGCCCGATGAGCTTGGTTCATGCCGTCGAGCTTGAAATAATACTTAATGAAGTAGTTGCGTACTTAAGGCATTAAGTAGCACGATAGCTTCATTTCATAATTTCGATAATCATAGCGAAGTTTGTCATCTTAAATTATTTGGCATTTTTGTTAATATTTCCCTCATGTGAGGAAATAAATCTATTTGCATGTGGAATATTAATAAAAATGGAAACTATTTGAGATTTCGAACTTACCATCAAATATTAGGGAAAATGACTGCAGCTCAAATAAAATACCATTCCCTTCATGTCCACCTTTCAACTTAGCACTTAATGTTGCAATATTTCACTTCATCAATAATCTAGTCCAAAGAGAACCAGATGCTCAGAATTAGGGCGATGATTTCATGTCCAGCGCCACCGCCCGACTCCGACCTACTTTAACCTTGTGTCGTACATCTTTCCTCGTAGGCCGGCGCGGTGGCGTGCCTCTGCGCTTACTCAGCGCCGTGTGTGCAGAGTGACGAGCAGTGGCGCAATAGGCGCCGAGCCAGCGGCGTGCCGCGATCCACAACGTCAGAAAAAGTATCCAGGTGCGACCACAGCCAACTATTGTTGGGTGTTCGTGTTTTCCTGCGCGTGCAGCATTCCATCAGAGGATTGCCGTTTTTGAGCCGCCTTACTGCGGTTGGAGGGCATCGACTCATCAGCGTGCCATTTGGCCGGTATGAGAGAAATGACATTGGCTGAGGGGGACTTGGTTATCGAGGAATCGTGGCTGCTCGAGAAAATGAGCATCGATATTGTTTCTGGCAGTGCAACTCTTCCGCAAATAACGAAATAACGTTTCTTATCGTGGGCTTCGCGGTTCCCTGTCGCCAGAAATATAGTTTATCTTAATGCCAACATATATTTCTTTAGTATTTTGCCGCTATATAACACAAAAAACGGACATTGTGTGTTGGTTGTGGCTGTGGATTCGCGGTACCTAACATGTACCAGGCGATTGGCAGCAAACCATCAGTTCTGTCGCCTCTGCGCCGCAGGCCGCGGTTGCCGAGGGGCCGATCTGGTGTTAGTGCGCAGTCCGGCGCGCTGCCGCTGCAGTCACCGGACAGCGAGTATGCTGCGCCGCAGGACAAAGGGACTGCGACGCAGCGACCAAGGCCACCCGCTAACACCAGCGGCGACAGGTTCTCCAGAACTGTCCGGCCGGGAGGGCAGACGAATCACCTGTCGTCACTCCTTTGCGGTAGGAGGGCGAAATCATGCTGACCGTATGGTATGGGCTGAGTGGGTAGTGAATGTTATTTGATTAGCAAACGTGTGATGAATATTGAGCGATACCTATACGCTACACATATTCCTTCCCTCCATAAACCTTTGTACAAATGGAGGCGCGTTTGAGACGAGAGTAAGTCCTAGTCCTTGTCTGGATAATCCATACGGTTTCTAATTATAGGAACAAGCGTTGCATTGTTTGCAGTCCATGTTGCATGGGGACTAGTACTTTCCAACATGCTTGTTTAAAACACTTATGGCTGTACTAAGAGCTCACATTTTCCTCCTTTCAGTCGCATTCGGCATATGGCTTGATGTATGCATCACTCAGTTTTGAACGATAACAATGATGAATGGCAGCTTAGTTTTACTTTTTACGAGCACTTCATAATACACATGTTGCGCTTGCTCTTACTAAGTCTTTTGTTTCTTTTACCTCCAGGGGCGCACTGAGTCATGTATTTTGTTTTCTAAAAAAAATACCATGTACATACACTTTCCTGCATTACTGTGCAATCATCTTTATTGCTGATAATATACATTTGCATAAATATGAATCCACAGAAGTACGAATGCTTCTTTTCTTTGGAAACGTTACCTGATGGAGTACACTCATCTTTAGCAACAAAAGAACGAAATGAAAAAAGTGTCATTGTGAAACATGCAACAACAGCCTCAACTTTAGATTGTTACCTTTTACCCAATAAGTTAATGATGGAAATATAATTGTGTTTATAGATCGATGATAATGATATTATATCAAACAAATATTGGTAAATAAATAGGCAAAATATTGCTCGCATATCGCAATTTGATGAGCATCAGCTCTAAAATGACCTCTGACCTGGAAATACTTAGGGTCTAGATATCACTTAACCCGCGCAATGCCGAGTGTTCGGGCCAAACACCAACAGCCGGGGGAGAGTGATCCCCCCCCCCCTTAGATCTTGAAAGCAACGCAACGTAGTCACAAGCAGTAAACGGCATTAGATAGCAAGTGACGAGAGCTAGCGAAATTACGCTGGTCATTTTTAGGTTAGATCAATATAAAGGTTACCAGAGGTCACTGAAGGTCAAACTTTCCATAATAAGATTAGCTGCGACATCGATTCAAAAATACCCTTTCATCTCAGGAACTATGATAGCTAGAAGGAAACTGAAATTTAAAAAAAACACCGAAATCTTTTCAAACACTCTTTCACTGGGGTGTTCTCATATTTGAGCTCAGTTCAATAGCTACGACTTAGTGTTACGAGTTACGAGTTGTCTACGAGTTATCAAATGTTATTTGCATATGTAATAAAATGTCAAAAAGATCGTATTTTTTAGAAAACTGTTTTCCGCGAATATTTTGTTTTAGCTATTGAAGACAGGGCAGTAACTTTGACACCATTATGTTTCATTCGACGAGGAAAATCGAAATATATGAATTTAGACCTGGTAAGGTCAATTTCGAAATTTAACCTCAGGTTAAGGTCACGTGTCATATAAGTAGATCATGCTGCATTGCGTAGTGACGAGCCAAACACTAATTTGCTACCATTTTCACGTATCAATCTGTACTCTATCAAGAGTTATTGACAACAAAGGGCTTGCGAGTTCAGACGTCTGATGATACAATATGCTGAAGAGGGGTTGTACTCGTTCGATATCGTTATCTGACCTGTGAGTCACTCAAGTCCAGAAATATCCGATGCAGGCCAAAAACGTGTTATTGCGTCACATGCGGAGAAGCAGCTACACGCATACGCACTGAATTTCGCAAGCAGTACAAACTGGTTTGGATTACTCGCCAGCATTTGGTGATACTATTAGATTCAACATAATGCGTGAGCTGGCAAAGAAGACGTAGGTAGTTTGACAACCAAGGGAATAGGCGAAGTAAGATTTCTTGCTAAATCTAGGCGTGGAGGTAATATGGTGTGGTGAGAGCACGCTGTAATAACCAGCTTAGTCCAGAAATTTCCAGAGGCCGTTCATTCCTAAGAACACTGACATTCACTGTCAAGCAACGCGTCGTTCTTTGACAAATATCTGCCTCTTGTAATAAAAAGTGGAAGATGTCAACTTTAAGAATTTACTCGTTAAATTTTGTGAGAGAATAGCTACGCACCAGGGTAATTTACGACACATAATTGTATGCCATTTTTAGCCCATTTTTTCAGAAGGCGCGTGGTCCGAAGTGCCTTACGCAAAGAATCTCCTTGGCTGCCTTACGTCACGATTCGAAAATAGGGGGACTGAGACATTCTGAAGTCATTTTTCTGCACAGCGCCTGAAGATCCAATAGCAATATATAAAACAATGGGGACACGTCCCAAATTCATTCTGTGTGTGGCGAGGCTTCAGTTCGATTGCGTTGGGGAGATTGGGGTCATTTGGCCCGCCGGGTCGCCTGGCCGTCCCCATGTTTACGCTTTCTGACGACCCTGAAGGAATATATTTGAACCTGGTATCGTCCCTAGTCGTTGGGACTGCCTTGAGTAAAAACAACGGAATGCCTGGTTCGTGCAGTTCTCTTAAAAACTGAAGAAACGTGAATATTTACCACAAAACGTTACTCTTGCCTGTTTGCGAAAGTTTGCATGGTGTATACTATTTCCTGCTCATCAAAACTTAAACAATGTGTTGCGATGTATTCGTAGTTCAGACAACTATGTGACCTATTTGTTTTTTTTTGTGAGAGCTTTGGTGAGTGTGCCGACTGTTTTTTTATGAGAAAAAAGTCGCTTCGAGGCGACTTGGCTAATGCCATTGGTGCGGTGCTTCTTGGTAACGGTGGTATTTTTGGGAAATATTACTTGCATGAGTACAGTTGTAAAAATGCATGTTGAGTACATAAGCAAGAAGTATACACTAAGATTTCCGTTCGATCACATGATGTTTTGTCGAATTATTTACCCCTCAAAACTGGGTGTAACCATTGTTGAGGGCTTAATAATAGAACATTTTGCTAATGCGAAGGAATCATTTTTGCAGTAAAAAATTGTATAAATGTTCTTTTGCAGTGGCAAACACACACACACACACACACACACACACACACACACACACACACACACACATAAACACACACACACACACACACACACACACACACACACACACACACGCGCGCGCGCACATACACAAACACACACTAATCTGTTTATGTCCTTTCGTCGTTGAGGTTGACATGCCTACTGCGTGAATTACCAACTCCATGCCACCTCCAGCTGCAAGTGACTGACCCCATGCCCTCCCCCCCCCCCGGCCAGGTCACCCCAGCACCAGGGCACTTGGCCGCCTGAGAGGCCTGTAAAAATGTTTACTTAGTTCCAGAAATAATTTTGCTATGATGGTATGCTTAACGGAACAACAATTTAATGTCACACCTTTTAGCTTTGAGCAGGTGATAAAATGAAGCCACGATAAAAAAAAATCGTCTTCTAAAAAAACGGCCTAATGACAACAGTTTCTCCTATATGCATTTCCAGATCGTATCAATGCTCCAACAGGAGACTAATTGGTTTCTGCAAGTGCTTATCCCAAAACGTATCAACTTTTTTTCAAACAGTTTAACACAATAATAACTCCAGCTTCTTTCACCACCAGGTTTCACAGGCCACACAGGTAGTCCCTGTTGGCTGAAAGGCTCGCGTGCGATTACCGACGTTATAAACATTTGTCCCGTAGGATCGCTGCGCTCATATGTACGTTAGCCGGACATTTCATAAATGCAGTAATAAATGCAACGCCAAGAATATTCTGTAGACATGTCATTCCCAGCGCTGCAAATGTCTGTCCTACCAACGAACTCGTATTTCAGCCACCCACCGTCGACCGTACATAATTATAATGCAGACTCGAGAACATTCTACCGCCAATGACCTGCGGGCGTTTGATAAATTAACGGACCTACGTAGTAACGGAACGGGACTGTTCTATACATGGCACAGCTTGCTACGTGGCAGGGCGGGGTCTCTGGCGGCGGGACGCCACTGCCCACACATAACTGCATTCTCCACACCAGCCCCATTCCCCACACCAGCACCAATCCAGCACCAATCCAGCACCACCAGACAGCGCCACATACCTGTACGTCAGCTTCTCTCCTTGCTCGCTATGCTGTATCTCTCGTGCAGGGCTACGTCGCCAGTCTGTCTGTGAGTGTGTCCGTCCGTGGCGCTCTGCTTCGCTGTGTGTCGGCCGGCCCGGTCTCCCCACTCGGCCGCAAACGCCGAGTTTCTCCGCCGCTGGCGCACGTAGACTCGCCACTGCCGCGCCGTGCTGCGTCACTCTCTAGCGGGTGGACCAGGCGTCGCAGCCGGCACAGGCGGCCTTCACATGCGTAGATGAAAAGGAGGAGAGTAATGGGTTAAATGCTGGCGTTTTGTTGTGGTAAACATTTGTCGCCATTGTATAACGTAGTCATCAGGCTCAAAGTTCAGCAGGAACGCATTGGTGTGCGCCTATTTCTCCAACGTTCGCTCGATTTTAGAATATGGCAGTG
>JARFNZ010122229.1:0-12152 GCA_031763405.1 Balanus nubilus | reverse complement strand
TCGAGAGCTGAAAAACGGACGGACGGACGGACGGACGGACGGACGGACGGACGGACGGACGGACGGACGGACGGACGGTTAACACCCGTGGGTGCCGACCGATTGATCTCCAGCATCTTAAACATTCAGATACACACAGACAGCTGAAACACGCAGACATACACACATCAAATTGGTGTGTCCTCCAAAGATGTGATAAATCGTTCCGAGAAAAAACAACTAATTTTGACACTTGCTGCCGCATGAACAGCATGAGTTGCTGGGTTGGATTGGACCATTCATCAAGACGTTTAAATTTACTATTCCACTTCTATCTGTTTCTATGGAACATGTTCGCAAAATACCACTCACTGGCTTTCTGGTTTCACTCCTTTGCTATAAGCCTCAGATGTATCTGCATTCTGCAATCAACTCAGCACAATCGATTTAAATTAGCGGCAGCTACTTAGATTTGCTTTACGCTGTTATTTACAGCACCCATAGGTAAGCCTAGTTGGATTAGGTCATTACCTCTGAACGCCTCGTGATCCGATGGTCTTATTTGGGATTCCCGTAGATCCCTATCAACTCCGGGATGAAATGGAAAACAACGACACCCATCAGCACCGAGTCGACGCCAAGGAGCACTCAAGAACAACTGCAGCATCCTCACTCGCAGCGTGAGTGTTATTGACAAAAATCCTCCTCTGATAAAGGAGGAACATGATTGGAAAACATTGAGGCTGTTAGAGCTTCGGAGGCGATAACGTAAAAAGGAGTGCTCGAAGTGGTGTCGAAAAAGACCGTACGACTTTGAAATGGAGCCGATATATGTGCTTGCTGTAAGAAGCCATGTCGTTATATGAAGCTGGCTCTTCGCTATAGCTTTCCATGGCTGCGTTGATTTGTAAGTACGTTTTTCGCATGAGCCTTATTTTTATATGCGGTTTTATAAAAAGATATAATAACCAATATGATTTATCCCCGCCAGTATAGAGCCAACCCCTGTGTTTTGGGAGGGATAACTCGCGTAAAAAACGGCACATCGCAACTTAATTTTAAATTTCTTACTATTGATAGATTTGCCACCTATTCTGACAATTTCAAAGCCGCGACACCCATGACCCGTGACCTGTAACATTGTTATCAAGGTCATGTCAAGCGCACATGGCGTTCCGTGGCATATCGATGCTTATAATTCGTGCGCATCCTGATGTTGATGTTCGGGGTATATAACTAAACAGGTCTTGCCATGTAACCTTCGTAGGTTCCAGTGAGGTCACGATCCCTAAAGGTCAACGAAGGCCACTGACCCCTGATTGACCTTGGATGACGTTTTATTTCCAGAGCCTGCAGGGGTATTTGTATGCACTATGCGGGTATTTGAATATGTCGTATTTAATTTCGGTATTTAGAATTTCACATTCGTTTTACACAAATATGGGTTCAAACGAGGTCATAATCAATTACAGGTAAACCGATGTCACTGACCTCAGATGACCTAAATTGACCTTTGACCCTAGACTAGGAATAAAGGTCACCTGAGACCGGAAATGTATCCAAACACATTATAATTATCAAAAGGAATGTCTTGGCTTTTAGAGCACGGCTTTAGTCTGATTAGCAGTCATTCTATCGGCAAAAACGGAATTCAATTATTTCGGGTCATTGACCTGACCTCAGAGGTTAACGAATGACCCAGGACTTTAATTCGGGTATCACCGGCTTCCTATATTCACAAGCAACACACTCGTGTTTAAATCGAAGCTCTAGCTCAATTAGTGACGAATCTGCAAAAGGGTTACATCACCCCCCCCCCCCCCTTCAATGAAACGCCGCAATTTTGCCTTACATTGAGGAGGGTTGACCCACATCTTAGATACTGGGGTATACTGGGGACTGGGGTACTGGGGTAAGCCGATTACAAAAATAAAATAAAATGGTGTTCGATAGCCTTGGAAAATTTATCGAAAGAAAATCCATCTTTTTCATCTGGGGGTCACCGATGACGTCACAGGTTATGACAAAGTCAAATTGTTGACCTTTTCTATTCGTGAGATTGCCGCGCAAAACAAAGGTAGTAAACGCGTAAGCAGCTAATAAATCGGCATGAATCGTGTCCCTGACACTTCCAAGTGCCATTTTGAGCCTTTGGTGGTGATGGGTCAGGCCAAGGTCATCTAAGGTCACGAGGTAAAAAAGGTCGAAGTGCTGATTTTGGTCATCGGGAGCTGTAATACATGCTTTTAGATAATTTTTCGTCAATAACGCAACAAAAAACTGAAGCGTCGTTTTTCCATCAACATCGGATAAAAATGAAAAACTGATATGTCATCTGAATTCGTAGAAATGTCATGAAAAGAGGACGTGTCTGGCCTTTTAAAAGGTCTCCAAAGGTCATGTTCGCAGCTATCGACTTCAAATGTGGTTCATATATTAACTTAAATAATTCAGTTTTCATAAATGTCGGTTTTAAAACAATTGAACAGAAATAAAGATATATCAAAAACAAACAAAAAATTAGTTTTAAATTTTACATTTGACGATTGTTATCAAAAATGAAAACAGATATAGCAGTTTTATACGGTAGTCGATTTAAGTCTTGATATAAAACAATTAATTTTACTTTAAAAGCTGCGCACATGACAGCGTTTCCCTCAAAACCTTACTTTTTATCAAGAATGGGAGAACATTAAATCACTTCTACGTCATTTCTGGCCGATCACCTTATACTTTCCCGTTAGTAAACATGTGTCAAAATTGATGCGAAAAAAGGTACTGAAAGTTTGGCGACGATTACTATAGGGGATATTGCCCCAAAAAACAGGAGAAAGTGAAAAATAGCCCCCCCCCCCCGCCTCCCCCTCAAGTTAGTCGGGTGGTATCAACGGTAAGCATTGTATATTTGTTCAGAAATGAGACAATTTTTGTGGTTTCATGAAAGAGAATTACTCATAAAAGTCTGCTCCAATCGACTTAAATATTGCGCGTAAAGCCACACTGACACTCCTGTGGAAGAATGTGTGTTGTGTAACATCTACGCTGTGTGCCTCAGACCAACAGCGTCCGCTCGTTCCTCACGTGTAAGCCTCACAGCTCAGTCGGCTGCTGGCGACCGCAGGAGCTGCCGCAGCTCAGGGCTGACCGCAGGAGCTACTGTAACTCAGGGCTGACCGCAGGAGCTACTGTAATTCAGGGCTGACCCCAGGAGCTACTGTAACTCAGGGCTGACCACAGGAGCTACTGTAACTCAGGGCTGACCGCAGGAGCTACTGTAACTCAGGGCTGACCGCAGGAGCTACTGTAACTCAGGGCTGACCACAGGAGCTACTGTAACTCAGGGCTGACCCCAGGAGCTACTGTAACTCAGGGCTGACCGCAGGAGCTACTGTAACTCAGGACCGACCAGGAGAGCTGCCGCAGCTCTGGCCATTTATGACCGGAAGTCGGTGGGATCCGGCGCCGACGGCCCAATCCAGTTTACGACGCCCCCAATGACCGTCGCCAGCGGGGTGATGAGATCGCCTGGAGCGGCATTAGTTCACACACGGCGCCGATCGCTCTGGATGGTCGTCAATCACTGCAATGTGTCGAGTTGGCTTTGTTGATGACGCAGCGCTTTGATACTTTCAAAACGTAAAGCGAATGGCTGTGATTTCCATCTCATGGCTACTGTTATAAACGCCTTATATTCGGAGTTCTGAAAATGCAGCGTTTCAGCAAGGCAGAAACTACTTTTCCAGGCCGCAAGTGCACGCTTGTCACTGTCGACCTGGACGCGACCATGGGCGCGTCCGCACGTGCAGCTGATATTGTATATAGTCTGTTTTTCGTATCTTCTACCTTCACGCAAAGCCGTCGGAGGTAATGAGCACGTGATTTATTGAAGTTTTACCGGAGAAATAAAGGCGACTGAGTAAAGCCCGGTTTTCACTAACCATAAATACGAAGCAAACGGGTCACAAGCAGCCACAAAACACAAACAGGCCAAAACGAATATGACTATGGCTGATTTTGACTCACTTTTGGCCTGCTCAACTTCACAATCTCTCAAGTTTTGTCTGTATTCGTTTTTACTCTTACATTCCGTGAGAACCGGGCCTTACTCATTTGCTTTTATTTCACGGTAAAACTTCAATGAATCACGTGCTCTTCAGCTCAGACGTCTTTGAGTGAAGGTAGAAGATACAAAAAACAGACTATAGTGCTGTATCACCGTTCGGTGATACAGCACCAGTACGAGTTTGAGCTTGTTGCGACTGGATCCTTTCCTAGAGTCGGAGCTCGTTTTGTGCATTAAGCCGTCAAAATCTTAGAAAATAGCCTTGGATTCGTCATTAATCCTTGTGCTCCCGATCCAGGACCCTGAAGGATCACGGGCTATTTTCACGGTGTTCTGATACTTCGATCAACGAAAAAATGCACATGGAAAGAGTAAGCACGGAAAAACAGGTCTCAAGGCGCATTGACCATCGTACCGATCCATATTCAGATGTCAAAACGCCTTGGGACATGTCTTCGAGTGGCATCACAAAACAGATTACTTTCATTGTTGTTTTCGCACTACGTGTGGTAAAACTACGAATTGTGTGAAGATAAAGAGTGCATTTAATTTTTAATGATACCTATAAGTATGTACCTAACGCATCTGTAGGGGAAAGCGGGGAAAAATGAGGCACCGGGTAAGACGGTCACCCCTCCTTTTCTGCATGTTATCGCCGAACAAACGTTAAATTATAGGGTCGAATTTCAGACTCACCGGAAGTGTAACTAAATGAGGTGCACTAGTCCTCTCAGTGGAAACTCATTTCCAAATAATACGCAAGGAAAAGGCTAAGGTACGTTTTGTTACTATTTTACATGTCTTCGAAGACAATTAATTCGAAGGACATGTGAATCACAATTGTCAACTAAGTGGCCAGTTGATGGTCAGCACATGCAGAAGCACGGTGAGCACCGATATATTTCGAGGCCCAGCAACTTTCGAGCACTATGAATTTTGCCATAATAGTGCCCGTGGGACATGGTGGATGGGGCAAAATGAGCACTCGGGGCAAAACGGCCACGACGTGGTCCGGTTAGCCGGAACGCATGATGGATACAGTGATAATGTTTGAGTTAAAACTGACCACTAATATTATATTTTTGGCCGTAATCATCGATGTCAAAAGGCTTAGGACGGTAACTAAGGACAACAATTTGAATGTGCATATATAAATAAACGTTTATGTTTCCCCTCAATCAACACATTTGATTTCGAAAGAATTATTATATTTTCGTAATAAAAATCCGGATAAAAAGACATTTATAATTAGGAATTACGAAAAAGATGCCAAACTAATAAGGGAGTTAAAACAGGAGTGGAAAACATAAAATAATTCGTCCGTCATTCAGTTCATTTTGCCCCAGATGGTAGAGCGTTTTGACCCAAACATGGGTCAAAATGGGTAAAAAACATTGCCTGATATATTTCGTCATCTCATTGCATGAACCAGCACCGTGGTATCGTTCCTACCAGAGATAGACAATTGAGCAGACTTCAAGATTATCTAGTTGTGGATTTTCTGGGACAAATAATCAACGTCCTATAGCCCAGATGCCCAAGAACTGTCCGTCTAGTCCCCTGGGTGTCCGTCTTGCCCCGTTTTCCCCTACATCAGATGCGGCTTAGAGGTGCAGATACTCATTTTTGTCTCAAATAGGTGGATATTGGTACTTACTAAGTTGCAACTATTTTTTATATAACTAGCCATACCTACTAGTTATAAATGAGATACAAATAAAATGCTGAACATTCAATTCCACCCAAGTCAATATTGATGAGCAACCTGGCGAATAATTGGGCAGCTTTTGCGTTATCGGGCGCTGTTGCGCTTTATCATTGATATTCTTGAACTTGAATGTCGCCAATGCGGGTATTATGAGAACTTTAGTATCGAATGGCGATTAACTTAATGATACAGTAAGTAATTATATCCCTGATCTCCTAATAATCCATGTTATTGCCCAACGTATTAAGTTCCACGCACACTATCATGCGAGGGTCGATCATCGGATAATTAGACACACAGGAGCAGGTGCGGTCATTTTTTTTAGAAACCGACTTGTACGGATGCAAACGCTAAAGTGAAGATGGCAGAACACTTTTGTGTGCGAACAGTGGTTACAGTTGCAGGTATTACTTATCGTGAATGATGCTTCTAAATATTTCGACATTGCCTTGGAGAGGAAAGAATAAAAAAAACACTGAACCGGGTTTCAAATCTTCACTTTGGACATACCTACTCTCCTTTTCCATCAGTGTAGGCAATGCTCGTGTTGATTGTTTTAACAAAAAAATAGTTGTTAATTTCTGCATTTGATAGGTTCATATGAGTGTATGAGACCTAATCACCCACTGACGTTTCAAGCTCAGGCAGATACGCACCCCGCGTGTTTATTCACTTGTAGCGACGGTTTGGAAACTCTCTGAGCACTGTTCAAGCGCCAGCGAACACGTATTATCAGTTTCATCCGGTACTCTCGAACGCCAAAATTGATGGCTATTCTTTACCATAATTTGTCAAAGGTAGACTGTCGCCGGGCCCCAGCCGAGCAGTGCCGGATGGTCGCCGCTGTGCGGCTGCCACCCTCAGCTGGTGGAGACGCATAGGCTGTGCCGCAACACACCCATAGGTTGTGCCGCAGCACGCCCATAGGCTGTCCCGCAACACACCCATAGGCTGTGCCGCAACTCACCCATAGCTGTGTGCACCCACACGCAGCATGCCGCTGCCCGACGCCGTCACGACATTCCCCGTTGTCAAAGTCAAAGACTGCTTTAGCTTTGGAAACGTAACCCAATTTTCGACTTGCACCCCTCTGGTGGGTGCAGCTTGCACCCCTCGGCAACGGAGACCCCAAAGGATAAACGCTCAGGATGGAATGCATGTGACCTACAAGTATGGGTCCATCAGCTCGTACCGTTTGGCCTGTGGAGGCGGGCTATTTTTGTTTTTGTTGTTTTCTCATAGCCCAGACCGAATGAAAAGGATGTGAATTTCTATCTGTTTTGTAAAAAAGGTCATCGATGAATTTGGGAAAAATGCATTGCTGTATTCAGTGTCGGCTCAGCTTTCGAATGGTGTACTCGTGTTTACTTTGACCTCTCCAAACCCTTCCAACGAACCGTGCTCGCACCCTCTTGCCACCCCATTATCACCTCCGCTGAGCCATAGCCGTGTCTGATCTCGAGCCTGTTCCTGTATCCGTTGCCCACGAGTGTCCCTGTGCCGTGCAGGATGGGTTAGGCTGTGGTGGAGCAGCTGGGCCTACCAATCATTTTCGTAAAACGACATCCATGCGTAAGAGGGGTTAGGCGTGTTACCGAGTCGGGCATCTTAGGTGTCTACTCTCCCCTAGCCAATGTGTGTGTGGGGGGGGGGGGGGGGGGTATTAATGCCCCGCTTTTACGCATCAGATAATCCCAATTCATTTGGAATCAAGTCAACTTAGGCCATTCTTGATGACCCAGGTGCGGTTTTCAATCAGGGACCCCTGAAAAGGTCATCTGAGGTAACACGAGGTCACCAACACTTTTCCGATCTCTTGATTGAGAAGAGATAGAAACGTGTCAATGGCAAGGCACTAATGCGTTTGTCTCGCCGAGACGCGTCGACTCATCGACTCATGTGCAACACAGTCACATAGGAATTGCTAGGGGAGGGACCACGGCGCATTTTCAGTTGCCTGGGGGTGCGGTCAGAAATATTTCAAACTCCATTGTTTCCATGCAACGCCACAGGCGTTAATTTCGCACAGGCACAGGTTTTTTGTTCATTAAAATCCCATTTTATCTAGATTAAACTTCACCACTCGGGAGAGGGCATAGTCCCCTTTCCCCCACCCGCTTGGCTAAACCCCTGCTACTACATGACTTAGTTAGGTCACCGCGTGACATCGACCTCAGGTCAAACTGTGATGTTGACCTAATTCAGGTCACCGCCACCGGCACCATGCGGCGATGGCTGCTGTTCCGTCCTGCTCCGTTGCACACCAGCCACGCAGTTTCGCTCTCTGTGCCGGATGCGCGATATCATTACATTTGATTTCATACCTTGTCTAGTTGTAGCTAAATTCGAATTTCCACAGTCGTGGCATACAGTCTGGGTGTGGTGCGGCAATAGCTGCCGTTTCATCGCGCTCCGTTCAACACCAGCCATGTCGTCGCGCACTCTGTGCCGGTGGTTCCACTCTATCACTTCATTTCATTTCATTTCGGACTGAGTCGAGTCGGATTTAATTTTATTAACGACACACATGAAGCAGTGAACACTGCCCGGTAGCTGTGATGCTGGTCACCAGGTAATGAGTCGACTGTGTCGGTTATGGAGTCGGAGCAACTCAACTAAGAATGCTAAAACGAGTCTAAAGACGACCTGCGGTAATCTTTCGCGATATGTTGGTAACTGATGCTTGATTAATTTAATTAATTTTCATAGCCGCAAAAATCGGACCGTTGATGGCCATTTGTGACCTCAATATTGATTAAATATTGATGTTGGAATCGCGCTTTTCCAGGAAAACGTGTTTATTTCTAGTATATGTGGTTTCATATTCCTAGGGTGTGAACATTTGTCAAAAGGAAATCCCTCCGATGTCAGCGTTTGGTGATGCCAAATGGTCCAGTACTCATCCTTTATTATGCCTATTCACATGTAGGTATACTGGTACCCTATTCCCAAATATTTCAGATGATATATGAAAATATGCATAGGTATGCGAGATTTTACCTACAATTTAATTATATAAGGCGAGAACCAAACATAAGTATTTTATATTTGAGTCATTTAACATATAAATAATGCGCAAAATAAAAAAAAATCGCATTATACCTAAGTCATAACTGAACATTGATAGGGCGTTGGTATAAATAATGCGCCAATTCACACAAAAATCGCATTATACCTAAGTCATCAATGAACATTGATACGGCTCAGAGCGGCATTGGTATAAATAATGTACCAATTAACACACACACAAAACATTGCATTGTACCTAAGTCATAACTGAACATTGATAGGGCTCAGAGCGGCATTAGTAAAGCCCAAATGAACATTGGTAGGGCTTCGGCCCTATACCAGGCCTATAGAAAACGACGCCCCTGGATCGCCGGACTTATTACAAGATGGGGAGAACCACGCTGAAAACAAATGGACACAAGTAGTTTTTCCTACTGGTCTTCCTGAAAAGCGCATCATTGCCGTATACGTGACGCAATATTTGTATGTCAATTTCAAAAATGCATAATTCCCCTGCGTTTTTTTTTTATTTGGCGGACATTGACACAAGATTAAATCACTATAGAAATTACACATTTCCCAGGTATTAAATTTTCTCAGACCTAAAATTAAAGCCATTTTATTTCCATTTCAGCTGAATACGGTTGCTCAAAAATTTTAATCTTCGAAATATTTTGTTTAAGCATCGAAGAATTATGTGGGCATATGAATGGGCGCAATCACAGTAAACCATTTTTTACCTCGGTGCCATTCGTCGGTACATCCTTTGTTGTGAGGTGATTTCAAGTTTCTGAAAGGTCATGACATGTGTCCGTATGTATGTCATCAAAACATTGTTGATGCACCTTAATCTGCTGTTTTAATCCGTCAGTTTGGAAATGTTTAGACGACTGTATTTACTACTTGACGTTCACAAAATGCTGGCTCCTTGCGCATCAGTTCAAGACGTGGCTCGGCCAATTTACGCCAGTTGCATACCATTACATTTAATACCTGACAATATCTTTCTGCCTACACCGCCATTCTTAGGTCGGGAGTTTGCTGAAAATTGCGCGTGGATGTTGTTAAACAATTTAAATTATAAAAATAAAAATAATGAATAACATAAAATGAAAACACTGACAGTGTTGACACATGCTTGAGACAATCTTGAAGTTGATTAAAATAGCCTTCGTTAAACTGGAGGATTTTTTACTACATAAATTATCCGGTTTAACCAAACTATTTTAATTAGGCTTAAGTGTGTTTCATGTATGTGTCAACACTGCCAGTCAATGTTTTGATTTTGTGTTATTTTTAATTGACTCATTATTTTTTTGTTTCTGCTCTGGTGTTACGCATTATTTTTGTGCATCCTGTTTTGTGTAACGCCATAGATTTGTGTCTTCTATTTGTGCTAATACAGTAATTTTGAATTATTCACTTTTTGTTACGCATTTTGATTGTGTCTTTCGTTTGTGTTACATATGCATACTGTGTTCTTGGTTTGTGTAACATATTCTTCCTGTGTTTTTAATTTATGTTTCCACAACCTCTTTGGATTTCGGAAACGCGTTAACAACGTCGTAAGTGAGTAATTTAAAACATTTCACTCGTATTTAAAAACCACGCCTATATAACGAGTGTCTGATTCTGTACTTTGAGGCATGCACAAGGTTTGTGCATTAACACACCCACATGTTTTTTATGATTTGTTGTGTTAATTTGTTTTCAGTGCAGAACATGTTTCCATGCGCTGGGTATGTCATAGTACGTGATGGACGTATTGATGATGTGTAAAAGAATGAGGCCTAGTGTGTTAAGAGATAGCTTAATGACCCTGATACAAATTCCTTCAGTGCCATACGCTGATCAATTTCGCATGCTAAGAATAATTTGATGTACATGTTGGCGGGTGATAGACTGTAACGTAAAAGCACAAGTGCCTACACGGAGCAGTCTGACGAAAACCTCAGCTGCTGCGCCTAGGTCAGTCAGCTCTGCTGTGACACACGGGCTTACTTTACCAAAAAAAAACTCGTTAATGACGTCGACGCTGACAGATGTCACAGCTCCCCCTGCCGGGGCGCTTTCTGCTTATGATACAGCACGTGTATGCTTCCAAATGGAGCTCGGATCGTCTACGACAGCTAATATTGTCGGCTATGTCCCGTCTAACATCAGAACGAGTAGCAAACACGAACGGGCAGTTGGCGGCATGGTATGCCTCTGAACGGTGACTTTCCACTCGCAGAGCCGCTGCCCTCTGAAGAGGTCACGGGTAGCGTTGGATATAGGCGGCGCTGACGGATTCCGGAGTTCGATGGGGTCGAGAGGAGCATGACAGTCCAGCTCGCGTACAAGCATTGCGGAGAACAGGTTCCACTTATCAGTGACGTACTCGGCCGCGAAGATCGCACCCAGTCACAAGATAGCTGGTCACGATCGAAGGCGTCAAAATATATGCGTTTAAGCAGAAGTATACAAAAATTTATGTGTTTAAGCAGAAGTATACAACTTCGGGTTTGATACGGGGTCTAGGTATATCACATGACAGTCTAATGAATTTGTGAGGGCGGCGAAGACCGCACCCCAAGACTGAGGGTGGCGAAGACTGCAATGACATGTCCAGACCCAACACGGTAGTTAAAAAGTCGGTTTACAATGAAAACATCTAAAAAAAAAACGGTTCTATAGGTCAGTACGGTGACATGTTGAAACAGTGGCTGCGAAACAATGGGACAATTTTTTGCATGGAGTGTGAGACTGAGCATATCCCAGCATATTTGCATTTAGATCACAACAGATGATAAAGGTGCACCAAGAGAAATTAGTGATGTCGTGTCGGATCTCTGAATCTCTGAATCTTTGATTCGTTGAAATCGGCGTTTAGAGCGGCAGAGGTGTTTCGCGGCTCAACTCCAACTCCAGCCGGTCCTTCAGGGCCGGTCCACTGCCAACTGGTCTGAAGCTTACATCATCAATTACATCTGGAGATGCTCGAGATAGTGATGTGTAGGTACATACATACATCTGTTTGGACCTACTTGACCTTCAAGGGCTATTGGTTTCGAGAGGATGGCGACTCCTGCTATGAGTTCATTCCCGTCCTGTGAGTTCCTCGCATTAACGACTCCCATGCGTTCGGCCCGCATCACACATAGTGACTCGAGACGAGACGCAGAGTTGGTGGACGAGGAACGTTGAGTCTCTTCACGTCAATGGCGTCACGACACAGGATCGCCACGTTAATATGTTCCTCTGGATTAAACCTCCGGTCGCAGTAGACGATAGCCGGGAACACTGGCGGATCCAGAACGTCGGTTCTGGCGCTGCCGGGGGCATCAATCCAAAAAAGTTTCGCGAATTTCAGAAAACTCATCGGATATCGCTTCCTTATGCCTTGCTAGACGT
>JARFNZ010122217.1:9982-20586 GCA_031763405.1 Balanus nubilus | reverse complement strand
AGTGTAGACCACACACATGACAAGGTATCAAATCATAGCAAATACACTCGACAATCTGACTGACGGGATTTCGAACCTCATATTGGAATGTTTTAAAGTTGCTGGGGAATACGTTGGAGAAGAATCGTGAACCGTCGTTAACTTGTTCGTTTTTTATTAACCGGGAAACAACCGCTCATCAATTTCGGGACGCCCTGTAAATGTTCAGTGTTAGCATGTAAGTGCAGTTCAAACAGTGAACGAGTATGTTGCACATTCACGACAGTCCATTACATGTTTACGTCAGGTACCAAAACAGGCTATCAGCGGTGCTATTATTAGCTGGCGTAACGAGAGCATGCTGCAGGACGTTCATGTCACAGGTTCTGCTGTAATAAAAAAACACGCTATAAAACAGCGCTTTTCTCACTGACGAACATTGAAATGCTTTTAAAACAAATGTTCCAGCCATGTTTCCGGCGACAAAAACTATGTCGGCCTACCACCTACTTATCGGCATAGTGATAGCACAAAAAGCGACATAAAAAGTCCCTGGAAGTGATTTTAAACCACCGCTCCATTATTGTATTGTTGAATGACAGCCGCGCAGTCAGAACCTCTCGCTGGCCTCACTAATGTGTTCGAGGCAGCTTCTGTTCTTACAGAGGAGCGAACCTGGTCCAACTAAATCCCCCCTGCTTTGCTGTGACAGATGTCCGTGGTGGAACGGCTCAGTGGGATATTCCATCACATGAAACTCGGTTCCGTGCTGTAGAAATCTTCAGTAGCACAGGTGCAACATAATCATACATATCACATTAAACATGCAGAAGTCTTGCCAATGCAAATCCGCAGACTGAGAACTAGTTGAAAGTTGACGGCGACACCAGCCAGTTGTTATGAGGTGTCATCGCCGGGCTGGTGATACCGACCCAATAAGACACGCTGCCAGGACAGACAGAAAAAGTGCACAACGAATCATCACAGGGCATGCTAGCAACAACAATCCAGGAGTTCATCAGGGGGCTGGTTTAGAACAGTGTCTGTCGAGACAAAGTTGAAAACTTTGCTCGAGAGTTTAACAATAAGGTTACGAAAATTAAAGTACAAAGAAATGTGCCACCAAAACAGGAAACAGACTGAATAATTCAAAAAGGTTTTAATTTGTGTTCCGACAATGTATTTTATTTCCAAATACAGATGATGATCAGCAAGAGAAACATCTTATATTAGCTAAACTTGAATCCACGTCCATGCGTCTTGAATCACGTCTACTTAATCACTAGCACTGTTCTGTTGCTAACAGACCAGTCAACCTTTCCGTGCTATTTGCCGTATGTGTTGCACAGATAAACGTCAGCCTTACACTGGTGTTTGCCTTAAATGCAATTCAGATAACCGTCGGGTTGATACTTGTGTTAAAATTGGGGATCGGTCACGATTATTAGCAGAAAACATATTTGTAGAGGGGAAATCTTCATGCCGCACTCGGTATTCGAGATAAGCCCAATCCTGTTACAGCGAGTAATCCAGGAAGCTTTGCATTAGGAGGATATATGATATTTTTGTGTATGCTGACGCTTTTGCTTCTGGGTAAGGCATGACAAACTATAAAAACTCCTTGCCAAACCGCCTTTATTTTGCGAAAATCTTCCGTGCGTGATTTTACGGTAGCACGATAACTCGCTGCCAACACGCCAAGGTGCATTTTCGAAATACTTCTCATAGCAATATCTCGTCTAATATTTGTGTTTCGTATCGATACAATTTCTAGAACCAAATTCAGAGGAATAGCATGCCTGAAACCGCAATGATAACGGATCATGAGCGTAGGTACGTGCGCAACGAGCAAACAATGATCAAGCATACGTTGTTTATCGTTTGCCAAACAGGTAAAAATAACGGAACCAGGAATCACCACGCGAAGTGAGAACCATTTTCTCCATTTTTGCACTGCGGGAGGCAAGTTTAACCGACAATGAACTGACGTCCGCGATAATAAGACGCACAGCATGTGTATGGGAAGAGACGTTCTTTGTAACAAATCCTCTGGAGTACTTCGATCGATAACCAGTTCTTTACCTGCGCCAGTTTTGTGACTGCGTCGTATAAGTAACAGTATACATATATTGAGGCTCTCAACTCCCTAAAAGGCCGCGAATATAATGGGAAGACAGGCCTAATACATTCATTTCTTGGACTTAATAAATAGGCCATTATATTATCATTAGCGTGGGATGAAGCGATCTGGGAATCCCAGCTTGAAAATTATGGAAACATGCTTAGTTCTACAGCCCTAAAAAATTATCATAGTCATTGCGTGTTAAGTTGAAAAAAACAATTTTCAACATCCCTGGCCAAGATGGCATTCACGTGATATCCCACACATGTTTTTGGCCAGTGTTAACAGCTAGTTGTACCATAAGACATTGGACAAGATGCCACATTTCATTTCAGCATTTCAGCAAGACAATTGCCAAGATGCCACAAAAAAAGACTTAGGTTTGCGGCTTAAAATGCATGGGAAAAGGAGGATATTGAAGGAGGAGGATATATATGGGATATTCAACTGAATAGAGATGTGGCTTTCTTGATGTCAGCATAGGGCTATATCAAATGGATGTAAATCAGAATGGAAAGAGGTTACAAGTGGAGTTCCGCGGGCCCGGTCCTGGACCCACTACAGTTTATTATTATTTGTGATTACAACTGAAACATCGGAGAAATCAAGATCCTAAATAGCAGTCGATATAAAGATTGCCAAGGTTACAAGAGTAAACATGACCCGGAAGTGTTTCCATCAGATTTGGACTAGTTAGTTTAAGGGAATACTCCACAGCAGAAGTGTTTCGAAGTGAAATAGCTGAATTGCAGCTTGCATATAAATATCATATGGTACACTGTTGTTTATCCTAAACCCTAGATCAATGGCTCCAGAGCAAGTTTTATGCACGATTCCGGTGGATTTTGGCAGATGACATGGATTTTGCCAGATGTACTAGATTTCCGACACACCCTCTGACATAGGACCCCTTGGCGGCGGCGCCAATGCCCGAGCATCCCACCCAGCCGCCCGAGCGGTCAAAGGCGCTGGTGAGCGGAGCCGAGCCAGCCGTGGGATCTTATTGGCTTACAAAACAGAAACTTGCTGATTCCTCCAAGGACATAAATAGTGCTGACTAACGCCAGCTTAGAAGTCATCACCTCAGTATTTCCGTTTGTGCTAAGGTTCAAGAACTTTTCAAGGTGAGCTATTCCCTCTAAAGATAAATGGTCTGAGGATTGGCAGATGAAATGCAATTTAAGGGCATATAAGATAATGCACATGGAAGGAATGAATAGGGGGAAGCAAGATCAGGTAGAAAAAAAGGATTATAAAAGGTGTCATTATAAACAATAAACTCAGCGTCAGATCAGGTGGTGGAAGCCAAGAAAAAGGCACTTAAAATATTGGGGGCCATGAATAGAAATGTTTCATACAAAAGTGAAAAGGGTATTGCACAACCGTATTTTGCTTGCGTAGGGTCACATTTGGAGTATTCGTCTTATATCGTGGTACCATCTCCCATATGGTTAGTCGCAAGTTCCTTGTTTCTGCTTCCCATTGCAACTGCGTCGGCAAAATCTCAAAGGGCAGGACAAGGGCACAGCGCTCAAAGGGCAATCAATCAAAAGGGCAGATTTGCATTGCACCGGTCTCCATTAGGCGGTTTAATGCCACATCACCTGTTTAAATTGACCAGATTGTGGCATACCTCCAGGCTCCAGAAATCTTGGATTCAAGCTAATTAGGACAAAATAAAAAGGTGGCACTATTAAGTAACTGAACGTGACGACTGGATTCAGCAGCTATGCTAATCAGCGCCCTGCTGGAAAGGGGGAGCGGTGTGTTTGAACAACCCCCACCCTCTGCGGTTTTTTGGAGATAGCGCAAAAGCCACGGCGCCGCCGTTTTTGGCATAACTCATCTCACATCATTTCCGCACCTTCTCTGAAAATGTTGACCCCAGGTCAACCCCCAGGTCATCTCAGCTAAGGACACCAGGTCAGGTTAAGTGACAGCACCTAAGCAATTTTGCGGTCGGTTCACGGCTACAATGTGGGAGGGATAGATATGAAACTTTCAAAATTATATAAGGCCATAAGTATCTGCATATCTATACCTATCTCGGATTTTGTTTTATATTGGTGACCTCAGGTCATGTCAACTTCGTAACCTGCCCATGAGGCAGGTAAATAGGTCCATTGTAAGCCAATGGGAAAAACAAAATCAAAACCTTCCTTCACGCATCATATGTAGATCCAAGGCTATTTTCACTGTGATCTGGTACAGTGAAAAAAGCTTGCACAAGAAGAAGGGAAGGAGCAATGATTTGCGATGCTCATAAGTGCTATAACGCATTGTTCTTTGCCACAATTCACATTCAAAGGCAAAAATGGCCGAGGGCGAGGAACATGACTCACCCGAGGTCACTATAACACCTTTGTGACAAAAACTTTTGATAGAATAGATAGAAACGTGCGAAAGACACCAATGTGTTCGTCTCGTCAAGGCGCATCGACTCACAAAACAGCAATTAGAGCCAAAACTTGACCTTGACCTTAGGTGCTAAAATAGTGTTAAATTATTGTCCTAGCTTTATTAAGTCAAGAGCTATTCACAAAAAAAATGTTTTGCAGAAAACAGACATTTTCACTTTGATGACCTATGGAGTCTGGACCATTGAACTTGGCTCAAGTCTGAAGAATAATTAATATTTTTCAGGACTTCGTAAGTACTTTTTCGGTTTCTTCCTGGCTAGCATAGTTTCAGAGATAATGGGTGGTTACCTGAGAAATAACCTTACATTGGAAAATTTGAACCTTCATGACATCTGGTGACCTGAGTAAAACAAATACCCGAGTAGTTCTGAAATAATTTTCAACGAGCTTTCGAGCATTTTTCTTCTTATTCTTACCTACGAGAGTCGAGTAGGAGGCGAGATCAGGTTTGGGTGTTCAAGCACCCCCCCCCCCCCCTCCCCCAGCAGGGCGTGGAAAATCCAGAGGCTCGGGGGAGCGTGGGTTAAGATAAAAACAAAGTTACAGACATGTTCCTAGCCCCCAGGCGTTTTTGCCTTTAAATGCAAATTGTGGCAAAGAACACTGTGTGACACTTTTGAGCATCACAGCATTGCAACTCTTTTGAGCATCGGAACTCGTTGCTCCTTACTTACTTCTTCATGTTTAAGTTTTATTTCGTTGATCGAGGGATCAGATATTTCAGAACACCGTGAAAATAGCTTAAGATTCTTCACGATCCTTGATCCAGGTTTCAGGAATCTAGGTAGGATCACAAGCTGTTTGATCTCAGTATTTTGATATTTAAATTGGCAAAACAGGATCAGACACAAAGGACGGATATAGACGTAATAACCTACAACACAAACAGTGTTGTCTCACCTTTATTGTAGTCAGAATCTAGATTCAAAAGTGAAGGCGTCTGGGATTCAGGCCCAGGTCTGGTCACACCCATCGTTTCGTTGTCTTTTCTTCATAAAGGGTGCAAAAAAAGGGGAACAAAAGTTTGTGCACGCCTGAGGAAGTAAATGCGACGAAACTTGTAATGTAGCTTGTCTAATCTTAACAATACTGCTGAATTCAAAGGTTGCATCCTTGGCACAGGATGGAACCATTGGTCAGGACAGGACAGGAACCATCCAGTGGTTCATGAAACAATTGGTCCACCATTGGTCAGGAATGGATGGGACGGTACCGCGCTGGTGGCGCCACATGCCTGATCACGGTAGGTGGCGTCCTACAAGCCGGCCCGTGGCGCCGCCTAAACAACATCGTTACCTGAGTTAGGCGAGTCTTGAAGCCGACTCTGGCGCCACCTATTTCGCGCCAGTAGAACTATGGAGTGAAACTACAACTCGTAGAATATAGTCTGAACATGCTGCCTTCAGACATTTTTGGGCCCAGAATTATGCAAGATGATTTCATAACAATATTGCATGAGATAGGTACAAGTCAGAGATGAGAACTCTCTAATGCCCCTTGAAATTGCACACGATAGAAAGGCAAACGAACGAATCCTATAATTGTCAACTGTTCAGCATCTACCAGGAATGAAAGTACGTTTGGCAATAGTTATTACTATTGTTCAGTTCATGCCATGAATTCAGAATATGCAGTGGTGCACATTCGCAACACAAATGTCCTTACTGCTGAAAGTGACAAGGACTTTGACCACAATGCCAAATTAGCTCTAGTGTCACGATCTTCCGGCAAATTTCAGTAACCTGTCACTGCAGGAAAATACCGACCTGGGTCTCTCCTTGGGTCATTATTGGCGCCGACCTCATTCTCCTTTATAGCAGAGGTCGAGTTTAGGGAAAATGAGGCTGGTAGGAGGATCAGAGGGTAGTGAGTTTCTGCGTCAGATAACCCGGCACATGCTACGCGCGAACCGAACAAGCAGAAACCGCAGGGTGTGAAGGATGAAGGCTGAAGTAACAGCGCGCGGAGACCACGACGATGGGGTCGTGCATGCCAGACAAATACGCAGTGCTAGCGAAAAAGCAACGAGCGGCTACAGCAAATAAACTACGTAGCAAGCATGCCATTCAACACTGACACTTCGACCAAAAGCGCACTACCGTCAGTCGGAGTCGATTACCCCAGAAACCACGTTAGTTCGATCAACACGCATAACACCCGAAAAACTACACCCACTAGCTGGAGACGGTCCAACCAGCGCCCACATGGAGCGCCCCTCACCGTTGCTGTTCGCAATCGTCGCCGCCGCCGCAGACACAGGCGCAGCCGTTGGTGCCGTTTGTTGGTGCTGTGTCGGCGGTGGTGACGGGCCAATGGGAGGCCGAGGCGCCGGCAGCCAGCGGCCGACGGTGTTCAGAGAGCTCCACCTGGCGTATACTGACCGGCCGCCGAGGCGGAGAGAGAGAGAGGTGGGAGGAGAGGGACGGTCAGAGGGGTCACACCGCCACCAGACGGCACGGACAGTACCGAGAGAGACCGACGCCGGGGGCAGACGGTACCGAAGTCACAGACGGCTGACGCCTAAAGAAGACATCACCAATCACCACAAGAGATCAACATGACGTACCTCAGAGCAGGCAGAAATCGGCCGTCACCGCGGGTCACCGGCATACATGTTATATCAGGGAGACAGGGTCGACGGAGAGGGACGGCAGAGGGTAACAGTTAACGTACACGTCAGAGTAGGTCACAGCAGACAGGCATACCGTCACCATACGACGTCCAGCGCTCAGAGAAAACCGTCACCATATGTCACCAATATATATCGTTAATGTATTGCGTCAGTGTACCAAGAGTCTGTAACCAGGAGGACAACGGGCATGGCACAAGCGTTCAGCAATGCTGGCACGGAAGGCAGCTGGAAACAGGTGAAGCGTTTAAGAACACCGCTTCTCCACGCTGGCAACCAAAATTACCAGACCAACGCTGGTAACAGAACACGAGAGTTGCTTCAAAGGAAATACAATAGGTAAAAGGTTTCGTCCAATCCCCCCCCCCCAAAAAAAAAAGACATGGTGACAATATTCTAACCATTTCATATTCTGATAAATGAACGTGCAAAACGTTTAATCCATGCGTTTAATTCATTCTCTGGTAAATTGATCAACTTAAGTTGAACATTGTTTTTCGCACAATCAATTCAATTTAATTCGGCCGAGAATCCTAGGATACACAACCAGTAAGACGTCATTGTCGGCGATGAATGAGCGAGCACGGTGAAATGTACGTACTTGTGGGGGACGGCTGATCTGCGCGTAAAGAAGATCGCTTGTCAATCAGACGCATGGATGTAAAGATAAGCTCCAAGATGTGTTCCAAAGTTCCTCACTAGGCACGCTCCTTTTCCATATTTTTGCCAACGACCTCCCACTTTCTGCCCCTAAGGCACACGTGGGTGCACTACTCTGACGATACCCGTATTTTATTTCCTGGCAAAAAGGACTCTCTCCCCTAAGCTCATTGCTACTGTGGAACAGGTTTAGAATTCTGTGGATACCTGGTTCCACTCAAACGGTTTGAAGAACAACACAGGCAAAACTGAACTCATCGTATTTGGCTCCCGTCAAAATTGTCGTGGCAATTCCATTCGGTTCCGCGAGGATTCGATCGTGAGAGCCCCACGGTGAGGAACCTTGGCGTAGTGTTCGACGAGCACCTCATCTGGGACCCTCACCTGTCCGCTCTCGTAAAAAAAATGCTACGCCATCCTCATCGGCCTGTCCCACGTGCGTCATCAGATCCCACGTGACCTTCTGCCAGCCTTGGTCAGTGCCTTGGTCCTCTCGCACGTCCGATACTGTCTTGCCGTCTTTGGAAAAGGTTCAGAGAAAAGCATACAATGCCTTCAAAAAGTCCTAAATTTTGCGCTGCGCGTTGTCTCTGGCCGACGCAAATTCGACCACATATCGGACGTGCGAGACGAACTCGGCTGGCCTACCGCCCGCCAGTTGTACAAACTGCACTCACTAAATTTCCTGCACAAAATTCGCTGCACCCAAGAGTCTTTCCTCTCAGCTTCTGGTCAACTCCATTCTTTAACCCACACGGCAGGACGCTGATCTGGCGCTTCCCCGCGCGAGGACCGAGGCGGGTACACGACACCTGTTCTTTTTAATACGACGCATTGTATATAACCGCCTGCCGCCATATATAACCATCTTCGGAATTTACCTCTTGTGGCTTTTAAGCGCCCCATCTCTAAGTTTTTGCTTGTGTGAAGTGAGGAGAATGTGTGCGACTTTTAGGATGTAATTTCAATTGCATTTGCTTGTAGTTAAAGGTATCTTCATGTTTGTATGTATGTGTCTCTCCTTTATATTCACTGATCTTGTGTTAAGAGACCCTCGGAATACACAACAGACAATAAGATCAGTGAATATAAAGGAGAGACACATTTGACATACACAGTCTCCTCATTTGACCTTGACTCGACGCTAGGAATAGCCACTTTATAATGGACAGTGTTTTAAGTTTTTTAACTGTTAAATACAATACAATGCAATGCAATGCAATACAATGCAATACAAGACTCTCTAAAGCCTCCCCACGCCCAGGACAGGGCCACTCATATTCATATTTTCCCACTATAGGTACACTAGAAAAGAACTCGCCTCGCGCTCGCTCGTAAGTATACGAGTATATTCAAGCGGGTGCATTGGTAAAAATAGCATAAATCGTCTGCTGAAAATCATGAGAATAGTAGACATTAAACAGCCCTGAAGACTGTGCTAAGAAAAAGAAGCGGACAGCGAGGTCAGAGAAAACGTGATTTACATAAACGACAGATGGGCCAGCGAGCGGCGCCACCAAAACGAAAGTAGCAAGTTCTCGCTTCCATACTGTTCGAATCCGCTGGCGAGGGTCCATGAATAATGACCCTCGCCATCATCGACCCACGACCCACATCAACGGCCCACATCACCATCGGTCCTTCTAATGAAGTACGGTTTAGAAGGACGAATGGTTTATGCAGTGGCCGGTAGCTCAGCGAAGATTCGCCGCGGTCCGAGCCCACGTCACGGATCGTACTTGTTGCACCAGCGATAACGCGGTCAGAATGCCCGATGAGGCCATTGCGGACGGGTACGGGCCGGTCTGGCAGGTCTACCCAGTACGGCACGGGGGCCACACGAGCGGCCCGGAGTCCGTGTTGAGAAACGATGATGAATAGGAGGAGGTCAGACCCGGGCCAGGGCGGTGAAATCACTGATCACATTCACTGGTCACTGGTCACTGGACACTGGTCATATGTCGACTGTCATCGATCATCCATCACCAGTAGCTGGTCGCGTCATCAGTAATCAACCACCAACCACCAATCACTAATCATCAATTACCAATCACCAATCATCAATCATCAATAACCAATCATCAATAACCAATCACCAATAACCAATCACCAATCATCAATCACCAATCACCAGTCGTCCGTCACCAGCCACATGTCGCCCGCCAGAAGACCAACCAGGAAGCGGCTGCAGTTTAGTGCTCGGGGTCGTTCTCTGACCTTATATCACCACAAGTCGACCTCTCGTTGAAACCATTTCGCATGAAGCTCTAGTCGCTGCCCAAATCATCTGTCTCCAGTTTCGGGCGCGAGAAATGCGGTTTGACAACAGGGTAAGGTCTACAGGCATTGTTTCAAGAATTTGCCAATGACTGAGCAGTGGCAATACGAGACCTCCAACATACAGGCAGTATTCAAAGACCTTGTCGACAGTGTTGTAAAAAGCAATGCATGGCCACTGGCCACAGTATATGTTCCGTTTGGCATTAGACCAAATGTCATCTTCGGAACCAAGTTGATGTGACGTGAAAAGCGTTTGAGGTGCAGACAGCAAGGTCATATTAAAAAGAAGACCTCGCACCAATCAAGAATGACCCATTTTTTAAAGAATAGATGTGGATATTAGCACCTTCTTCCTACAGCAATTAAGAATATGCCTTTATCAACTACACAAAATAGAAATGCCACTATCCTATCGTGTCATGTTATTACGAGTGAATACAGCCAGAAACCGATGTTACCACGCGCAGTGGAGGAGAGAGCGGGGGGGGGGGGGGGGGAGGGGGGCCAAAACTGA
>JARFNZ010122216.1:0-22711 GCA_031763405.1 Balanus nubilus | reverse complement strand
ATTCCCGACCCCTGCCCGCCCCTGGGGGGGGGGGGGGGCGTTTCGTCCCCCCATTTTCAAAAATCCAACGGCATTCGATAGCCCTGTACATGAACTTTCAGAATAACATGCGAAATTTGATACTAAGGCCATTGATGACGTCACAGGTTAGGCCTAAGGCCCAATTTTTGCCTGTTTCGCCGAGCGCGATTGCCGGGTAAAATAACAATATTGAACGCATAAGAAGTTACTAAATCGGTATGAATCGTGTTCCTGACACTTTCAAGCACCATTCCAAGCCTTTGGTAGTCATGAATCAGGTCAAGGTCATCCGAGATCACGAGGTCAAAAGGTCAAACTGCTGATTTTGGTTGTTGGTATCTGTAATAATGTTTTTGGGTCAGTTTTTCGTCAAGAACGCGAAAATAATGACCTTAAAACATTGTTTTTTCCATTGAACTCGGAGAAAAATGAAAATGTGGAAAACCATCGGAATTCGTAGATGTCATGAAAACTGTCCGTTTTTGACCTTTGAAAGGTCATTACTGCGTCATTTTTGAAGATATTGACTTCAAATTCGTTGCACATATTCATCAAGGTTATCTGTAACATATAAATTTTGTTTGTTTGAAAATTCTGAAATGTTTCGAAAATATTTTAAAAATGAAAAATTTTGAGTTTGATTCTTGCAAATATTCAATTTTTTATCAGTTCAAAATCTAAGATAGCAATTTGATATCCAATCTATTCTCAGTCTTTTGGTTTGAAACAATTGACTTTGTCTTTAAAACTGTGCGACTGGCAGCGTTTTCCGCAAACATCTATTTTTGGCCTAAAATGGGAAAACATGACGTCACTCTGACGTCGTTTCCGGATGATCTATCTTCACCTCATTATTTTCCTTTCGCCAGTATGTGTGGAATTGATGTCAAAAGGGGCCTGTTATGTTTGGTGACGCTGCTAGCGTCATTTTGGAAGATATCAGGAAAAAGGGGGGCCGTTTCGCCCACCCCATCGGGGCGCGGGTTAATTCTGCATCCAAATGGTTTTACGAACTTTGTTGTTGATGATCGACATAAACTTCAAAACCGGCAATTTTTGAGACGTTGCCTTCAGAAATCCTGGGTCTTGTACGTAAGCTCTCGCAGCTATGACCAGGGCTGGGTAAAGTTGCCATTCTGCCATTCTAAACGGTGACAAAATCCATAGCCATCGATGACAAATGTAGGTCGGAAGATAGGCAGGTCCACAATATAATGGATGCTCCGTGCTCAACGCTGTCACCATACCAGTACTACACTTCTAAATGCAAAATGGAAAGGCTATTGAACGTTACCGGTATCGTTGCTGCTTCAAAGCTGCCTCTCTATATTTGCACCATAAATCTTTCAGCTCTAATATCTCGCCGTGGTATAAAGGCGTGAGTGTGTTCCGCGCACATCTGCCAGCTGGAATAAGCGTCATCAGCAAGCGCTGGCTGGGAAACCAGGCGCGCGTGCTCCATGCAAATCGAATGTAACGGTGACATTGTCACCATTAGTCACCATTCGGTCACCGACGCTGATTGGCGGACATTTCATCCAATTACAGGGGCGAACAGAGGCAGCAGTCAGTATTTCATCAAAAGAACGGTAGGCCAGCTGATGATCGGTCCTCCAGTTCCGGAGATACCGCAACTGCGGGGACACAGCTACTAAATACGACATTGCCGTTTACCATGTCGGGGTATGTTTTACACCGATTTTTCTCGTATCACCCAATTTGGGTTAATACTACTGTATTGTTTGTACATTTTACTCATAAATGCAGTTATAATTAATAGTTTGAGTGACAAGCAAAAGACAACAGGAACCATTTCTTTTGAACTCGCTAGTGTAACACCCCAAGCTTGCAAATTGTTGGATATATTAACTATAAAAAGCGTTTCGGGCAGCAAACACTTAACAGCCGATTTGAACTGAATGAAGCTTTGTAACAAATAATCCGAAAGTCTGCAGGATGGGTTAACTTCAAACAATTGTTAGAAGTGATAATGCTGATTTTAACAAAGCACTTTTAAAAATGCAGTAGGTTCTATGAGAGTTAGCATTTGACGTCCGAAACTTAGTAGGTTCTATGACCGTATGATCACAGTGTGATATCACAGAATCATGGGACAGCACTGCAAAAGTAGGAACATAGTGCACTAAGGCGACATTTTCGTGCATGATAAGCACTTCATTCATGGCACCAAATTGTATTAAATGAAATGGGTGCATTACTCCGTAAAATGGTGCAAAAAGGCTTGTGACAAATGTATGGCTTCAGGATCTCAATGATGACACATCTTTAGGGTTTCCCAGCCCTGGAAACACAGTTTCCCGACGATCCAGGCAAGGAAACACAGTTCCCTGACGATCCTGGCGAGAAAACACAGTTACCGACGATCCTGGCGAGGAAACACAGTTACCGACGATCCTGGCGAGGAAACACAGTTCGCCGACGATCCTGGCAAGGAAACACAGTTCACTGACGATCCTGGCGAGGAAACACAGTTCTCCGACGATCCTGGCGAGGAAACACAGTTCGCTGACGATCCTGGCGAGGAAACACAGTTCTCCGACGATCCTGGCGAGGAAACACAGTTCTCCGACGATCCTGGCAAGGAAACACAGTTCACTGACGATCCTGGCGAGGAAACACAGTTCGCTGACGATCCTGGCGAGGAAACACTGCACTTCTTCCTCAATGTAACGAGACCCCACAACGCGGCCGAGGCTTTGAGAGATTTGCTAGGCTCCATGAGCCTTAGATGATTACAATTCCAATTAGAGACCATTAGGAGATCTACGGAACAGCTGCAGTTGACATAATGGCGCCTGATGATAAATGGAACCTGCAAAACTGTCGACCAGTGCCAGAATAAATTGAAGTCGTTTTCTCCATTGTGTCAGAGCGATTGTATTTTGGAAATAAATCATATTCATAAGGCAGATATTATATTTAATCATAAGACTGAAGTCCTCTTTGTCCATGATGGATGCACTAAGCCTTTGACACCCATTTTTTAAATGAGGTCAAGTATCAAGTCAAGGTCAGGTCAAAGGTCAAAATCGGGAGTTTCCGCGTTCCGGGTCACGGAGATTGCACAATTCGTAGATCTGGGTCCAAGCCGCGCCAATCTGCTCTTGAACGTAAGATGAAGGCATTATATTAGTTGAAGTCCCATACTAAGCACGGGTCAAGATCAGGGCACAAAAGGTCACATTATGTAAAAGTGATATGTGAGTCATGCAGCACGTGTTTTATGGCCTATTTTAGCCGTATAATTAAATGGTGACGTTTATTCGACATCTGAAGTCTATTAACCCGCGCCTCTATGGGCTATTTCTAATCCCTCCCCGCCGATGAGGGGGGCCGTTTCGTCTCCCCCCCTCTCCCTACGATCCCCGAAACTTATAGGCCGATTTCCAACAATCAAACGGTATTCGATAGCCCTGTACAAGAACTTTCGGAATAACATGCAAAATTTGATCTAAAGGTCACTGATACGATGACGTGATCAGGTCAAAGAACCAATTTCTGCCCGTTTTCGCGGGGTGGGGTTGCCGGGCGAATTAACGATATTGAACGCATAAGAAGCTACTCAATCGGCATAAATCGTGTTCCTGACACTTCCAAGTACCATTCTAAGACTTCGGTAGTCATGCGTCAGATCGATGTCATCCGAGGTCACGAGCTCAGAAACATTAAACTGCTGATTTCGGTCATTGGGAGCTATAATACATGTTTTTTGGATCAGTTTTTCGTCAAAACGCGAGAAAACTACCAAGAAACATTATCTTCCCATTAAACTCGGAGAAAAACCCAAAACGGAAAATCATCGGAATTCGTAGAAATGTCATAAGTCGCCGTTTTGGCTTTGAAAAGTCATTACTCCGTTAGTTTTAAAAATATTAACTTCAAATTTGGTACACCTATTTATCGAACTGGTCTGTATTACATATGCTCTGGTGTTTGAAACTTTTGAAGAAAAAATTGAAAACATGAAGAACAAAATTTAATTTGAATTCTCGAAGATTCCAAAATTGGAAATATCGGAGATAGCAAATTGGATGGCCCAATTTATTTTCAGTCCTTTGATATGAAACAAATAACTTTAGCTTTAAACTTATTGTTTTACTTATAGGGGTGTGCAGAAATCGATTGACAGCGTTTTCTGCAAACCCCTAGATTTGGCAAAAAAATGGAAAACATGACGTCATTCTGACGGCATTTCCTGTCTACCTATTATAAGCTCATCATTGTCATCTTTTTTTCTCACTTTTTTCGGTTTATTGACATCGTCACACAACAACACAACGCTATAACAAATTGTCATCATTGTCATCTTGCCAGTAGGTGCCGAATTGATGTCGTAAAGAGTATACTAGGTAAGGTGACGCTGCTAGCGTTTTTGGGGTGAGATATCAGGAAAAAGGGAGGGTGCCGTTTCGACCCCCTCCAACCAGCGGGGCGCGGGTTAAGTGGAGGTTGTAACAAGGTCAGGTCAAGTAAGGTTCAATTTTGAAATGAGTATTAGTGGATACAAGACAAATGTTCTTGAATCGGATTTTGATCAGAAATTTGGTGATGTCATTTATTTTGTTTAGCAAGTGGTCCTCCTCAAAATGAAGTGGACCAAATCCGGGGAGTTTTCAGATTTAGGGATTGGCGTATATTATGGGGACAATTTCTCCGATTTCTTAGTTTTTGACATTTACATGGCCATTCTCATCCATTGTCAGCTAATGCGGTCCTTGGCGGGCACGGACTCATTGTCGGGTGGGGAGTCCCCTGTGTAGTACCGGGAGCCTCCTATTGAAACTGAGGGCCTCCTGTTAACGGTGTCATACTTTGTATTACCTGAGGACTCTTGTATGGTACCGGGAGCTTCCTATCTAGTACTGGGGCCTCCTTTTTAGTAACGGTGTCATCATGTTTATTACCAAAGGCCTCATGTCTAGTAACGGAGCCTCCCATCTTGTACCGTGGGCCTCCTGCTCAGTATAACGGTGACATCCTGTTGACTAACGGAGGCCCCCGATACTAGACAGGAGACCTTCGGTACAAAACAGGATGACACCGTTACTAAACAGGAGGCATCCTGTCTAGTACGGGAAGTTTCCTTTCTAGTACTGGAGGCCTCCTGTTTAGTAATTGTGTCATCCTGTTTTGTACCGAAAGTCTCCTGTCTAGTACCGGAAGCCCCTTTTTAGTTCCGGTGTTATTCTGTTTATTACCGGAGGCCTATCTAGAACCAGGAGTCTCCTATCTTATACGGCCTCCTGTTTAGTAACGGTGTCATCGTGTTTATCACCGGAGGCCTCCCGTCTAGTACTGAAACCTCCCATTTAGTACCGGGGGCTCCTATTTAGTAACGTTGTCATTCTGCTTAATACCGCAAGCTTCATATATAGTACCGGGAGCATCCTGTCTAGTACTTGGGGCCTCCTGTTTAATAACGCTGTCATCCTGTTTAGAACCGAAAGTCTCCTGTCGAGTACCGGAGCCTCTTGTTAAATAACGGTGCAATCCTGTTTATTACCGGAGGCTTCCTGTCTAGAACCGGGAACTTTCCATCTAGATATTCAGCTATTCCGATATTCATAAATTTCCCAACTTTCCACAAGAATCAGTGTTTTTTTAAAGTTACACCTCATTTCTTATAAAATGGGGCATAAAAGAGACGATGCAAAACATGGTAAAAGCAGATGAACACATCACACAAACATTCAAGAGATCATTCCGCTGAATCACAGTCACTTCGATACAGCGCAGCATCACACATACGTACACACATGTGCTATCGCTTGCACCACTCAGAAGCAGCTACATCAGTTGGTGCTTGAAATGATTGAGACGCTGGGCAGGCATTGCGCACGTCGGGTGGTTGAACAAATCCGATGCTCTATTGCTAAATCGGCGAGTACCGGAGCTGCTCACAGCGCGGGGGCGCCTTAGCTGGTTAGCCTGCCGCGTGTCGTGAGCATGCTCAGCATCCGCTGCATCAAACAGCTGGTTCCCATTGGTGACGAGGAGTCGTCATCTTTAATTTATCCTTCCACCGTTATTGCGATTTCCGCAGATCCTGGCTTAAAGCTATGCGGGACAGCATACCTCCAGGCCTTTGCTACTTCTGCCATCTAGGGACAGAAATATAAGTAGACATGGTGTCACTGCTCAAGCCTTAGTTTCAAGCACGAAGCAGTGGTTTCAAACGCATAAAACTTTTCTTTTTTTTAATTGGAATCCTTGAACATTTAGTAGCCATTGGACTTGACGCTCTTTGCGATAATACCTTCAGTTAGTGAAACAGAAACCCAGTAGCTTTTGCCCGCCCAGTATCTCAGTCGGGAGAGCGCTGGACTTCTGAGCCCACCCTGTAGTGACAGTCCGGGTTCGAGCCGCATCGGCGCTCGCTGTTTGCTCCTGGCTGGGATGGCCTGCGGTCGCTGGCAGCGACTGCACCCAAGGCCAGATGACGCTAGTGAGCGGGCTGGCCGTGTCCAGCTTTGAAGCACGTTAAACGTTGGGTCTAAATTCTCCCGGCTACCCGGAATTTCCCGAGCGGACGGTAGACGTCAGAACTTGCGCAACAAGCTCTGCTTTACGCAGGTGCTGATCTCGCAAATCAGGCCATTCTAAAGGTTCGGACTAAATTTATAAAAAAAAGAAACTGGTGAAGATGTAGACAAAAAGGTATGGGTATTGTATAATGTGACTGCTCCCCAAACACCACAACTCAACGTGAGGCTGGTGGTCTTCTTTCAGGTATTCGCGGCGGAGACTATCCGATTCGCGGGCCAGCCGATCGGACTCGTGGTGGCCGACACGAAGCAGCTGGCCCGCAGGGCGGCAGCACTGGTCAAGGTGGAGTACACGCAGGTGGCGACACCAGTCCTCACCATCAAGGACGCCCTGAAAACACAGCCAAACGCCAGGAAACAGACACCCTCCTGCCCTGCCAGTGTACATACCGGAGACGCAGATAGTACGTCTACGACAAAATATTTTTTCCCTTTTCATTAAATTTAATATATGGGTGGTGTCATATAGCTTCTCAAGACAAACTGTTCAGGGCATGGGAGAGGTACCATACCTAATCATGATATGGTCCCTTTCGTGACATCCCAAAATGCCCAGCACCACCCTGATAATCGCAACCACTGACTGTTTGATCTCCCTCTCAGCGGCGATGTCGTCGGCGCCGCGCCGCGTCACCGGGGAGTGGGAGATGGGCGGCCAGTACCACTTCCCCATGGAGCCACAGACCGTCAGGGTCATCCCCTGCGAGGACGGACAGCTGAACATCCACAGCGCCACTCAGGGCATCAAACACGTCGTCGATGTCGTCTCGGACGTCGTTAAAGTACCCGCCCACAAGTGAGATTAGCACCTCGTTTGATATGGATGTTTATGACTATGACCCATTGCTAACCATCACAAAATCAGTTTTGCGTCGACAACTACAAAATGATTTAAAAACGAAGACTAATGATGTCCTTTATGTGTTGGACATGTGTTGCAAAATAATAACTCTCGAGTCTGATAATTAACAACAGCTTCGGTTTCATAACCCACTCCTACTCCACCAGGATCAACGCTGAGGTTCGTCGCATCGGTGGTGGCTACGGGGCCAAAATCAGTAACCCGATACCGATCGCTGGCGCATGCGCAGTTGCGGCAACAAAGCTCAACAAGCCGGTCCGAATGGTACTCGACATTGAGAACATGATCGAAATGTGCAGCGGACGCTTCCCGTTCATGATCACGTACGAGGTGAGTCTCTACTATTCCTAGACCAAAAATGGACTTAGCGACGAGAAGCGTTTTAATTAAAATGCAATTTCCGTGACTTGAGATGACTTCCAAATAAAAACTATCACAGGAAGGTATGCAAATGTTGCAACTCGTACATCGTGCAAATGTCCCCGTTTGGCAGGCTGGCTTTGACAACTCCGGCAAGCTGCTGGCGCTCAAGATGCATATGATCACGGACAACGGCTTCTCGATGTCCACCCTGGGCTTCCTCGAACTGCAAGAGGCCCTCGCTGCGGTGAGCTCCATCTACCGGACCGACAACTGGAACGTGACTCCAGGCACCGTCAAGACCAACCTGCCCATCAACACCTCGTGCCGCGCGCCAGGTAGGTGTGTGCCGTCCCGCAGAATCGGAGTTAGCTGACCGGTGTAGGAGTAAGGCATTAGCTACGTCTGTGCACGGTGTATTAGAGACCGAAAGCCGGCGTTCCGCCAAGCACACACAAGTACCAAACTCAATGAGGGCAAACTGTTTCCGCATGGGAACCTAAAGGCAATCACAAAAACGTCACATGGCGGACAAAGAAACGGATCACTCGAAGGCATCCCACAACCTTCCGTACACTTGAAAAGCAAACAATAAATATGAAAGAACCGAATGATACGCAATGAGTCATGAAAAATAAGCGCCAAAATGAATGCGCCATTTGCAAACATCTGGCGGAGACAATTCACGCCACAGCTTCACTCTGCGAAACATAGTCGCTGCATCACTCCCCTTCCCTAGTGTCAACACCATAGAACAGCGTTTACCGTCGCACCTGTGACAGGCGGCACGGAAGAAGCCGTCCTGGAGACACGCGATCAGCGGTGCTCCCGGTGTCGACTGGTCGGGGTTGAAACCAAATCTCCCTGACGACGCCCGACGCTGACGGACGCCAGGGGAGCCGGCGAAGCGTCGACGAACGCCGGCCTGGAGCATGCCAGCGAGACTGTGTCTCGCCGTCCTCGAAGGTCGATGACAGACTAGGGCTTGCGGGAAAGAACACGCTTGGGGCCATCGTACACATACTGTAGGGGAAATCGGTGCGAGTCGCGACGTAGGAAGACGTGGTAGCATGTCTCCAGGTCTTGTGAGATAAAGATCTTCCGAGATCCAGGACGTGGAGTGGTGGGACGGAGCTCAAACATGGTAGCGAGGAGCCGGTTAGCTAGGGATGCTGTGTCGGATGTCAGCTCGGTCACCCCGGCGGTGACAACAGCTCGGAGGGTAGGCGTAGCTGGGAGCCGTATGCCAGCCCCGCAGCGGAGCAGCCGATGGCCTCCTTGAGCGACGACCGAATCCCAAGTAAGACGAGCGGGAGATTGTCGGACCAGAGCTTGGTGTCCTCTCCGTCCGCAGTGCCGCTTTAAGCTGTCCGTGGAAGTGCTCCACCATGCCGTTCGCTTCTGGATGGTGGGTGCAGGTCTGGATACTCGATGTTCCCAGGAGTTTGCTGACTTCAGTTCATAACCTGGACTCGAACTGGGATCCTCTGTCGCTGGTGAACACATCAGGAACATCGAATCTGGCGATCCAGCCGCTGAGGAGGTACCGTGCCACGGTCTGGGCGTCCATGGTAGGCAGTGGGATGGCTTCCGGCCGGGTGAACCTGTCGACGACAGTGATCAGGTAGGAGCACCCTCCTGGTGGTGGTGGCGGTCCGACCAAGTCCACGTGGATTGCCGAAAACAGGCTGCTGGAGGATCGAAACTACCCATGGGCGGCTTCGCATGGCACTGCACCTTGGCTCGCTGGCAGTGTGTGCAGGCGCGCACGAATGCCTTGATGAGCGCTAGCATCTTTCGCCAGACGAATATCGTCGGCAGGAGATGGTGGGAAGCGGAGATCCTGGATGTGACAGGCTGTGGAGACTTCTGAAGCGCTGCAGAGTGGTGGTGAAATGATTAATCTGGGTATGGAGGTGGAAACGTCACACCACAGTCTTAGGGTCGGATGATCTGAGTCCTTCAGAATCAGAGATAATGATATCCACAGACTGTCGAGTTATTTGTCCGCTGACTGCGCCAGTGTGACGTCGGTCACGTCGATCAGTTGGTCCGATGGCGGCGAGGAAGACAGGCTGCAGACAGGCTGGAGTCGGCGTATGCGACAGGAGCTCGCCCGGGACGTGGGAAATCCTGCTGGTGTGCTGGAGGATCAGGTCCATGTGCCTCTGTTCTCGGAGAGAGTAGTTGCCGGTGCTGTAAGGCAGCTAGAGCGTAGACCCGAGGCTTGAAGTCTGTGAAGAGCTCGAAGTCACGACCTCCCATGAGAGGCCGGAAGTGTTACAAGGCCAGACACATGGCCAGAAGTTCACGGCCAAACGTGCTGTACCGACTCTGGGCAGGCATGAACTTCTTCGAGAAGAAGCTAAGTGGTTGCCAGGAGTCTCTTACTCGCTGCAGCAGGACAGCTCCGGCTGCAGAGACGCTGGCGTCCGTGATCAAGCTGAGTTCGGCATCGCCGGCTGGGTGAGCCAGCAGAGTTGCCTCCGTGAGAGCGGTTTTCGCCTTGTTGAACGATTCCTCTGCGTCAGATGTCCACCGCACCGTCGCTGATCTCGGCGGGTCGTGTGCCGGCAGTGAGGAGCGGTGACAGCAGAGCGGTAGCGTGCGGGACGAAGCAATGGTAAAAGCTGACCATGCCCTGGAAACGTTTCAGGCTCTTCCTGGTTTCAACTCCCTTATGGCTGTCACCTTCTCCTCCAGCGGTCGGAGGCCTCCCGCAGTAACCTGGTGGAAGGAAGTAACCGAGGAAGGGGATGGTGTCTGCGCCGAAGAAGCATTTCGATGAGATGAGGAGTTCCCCATTTGCAGAGAGGCGCTCGAAGACTTGACGGAGATGCTGCAGGTGTTCCACCTTGTTAGCGCTTGCGATCAGGATGTCGTCCACGTAGCATAAGATGTGGTTGAGACCCCTCAGGACCTGGTCCATAAACCTCTGGAAGGTCTGACCGCTGTTTATGAGACCGTACGGAATTCTCAAGAACTCGTACGCGCCGGGTGGAGTGTTTATGCAGGTCTTGTAGATGTCCTCTGGTGCCATCGGGAATTGGCCGTAGGCTTTCACGAGATCCAACCGTGAGTAGATGGTCGTTCCAGTGAGTCAGGCGGAGAAGTCGTGCAGGTGAGGCAGTGGTTAGCGGTGAGGCACCGTGCTGCGGTTCAGAGCACGGTAGTCACCCCAGGGGCGCCACTCTCCTGAAGACTTCGGCACCATGTGCAAGGCTGAGGCGTACTGGCTGTTGCTGCGACTGATAACTCCGAGATTCAGCAGGCGCTGGAACTCTACCTTCGCAGCGGCAAGGCGAGCAGGGTCGAGACGCCGCGGGCGGTAGAAGACGGGTGGTCCAGTTGTCTCGATGTGGTGTTGCACTGAGTGTTGCTGCTTGGGAGGATTAGAGACTTGCGTTAGAGCAGGGAGCTTCCGGAGAAGGCTCTCGAACTCAGGGTTGCTTGTAGTAATCACTGCCGTTGGCTGTGTGGACGGCAGGGAGGAGACAGATCCTGAGGAGGCAAGACCATCTGGCGGTCGATGAGAGTTCCTCTATTCGCGTCCACCAAGAGAACATGGTCAGGTACGAAGTCGGCACCGAGCAGGAGATAAGACACATCCGCGATGAGGAAAATCCAGTTGAGCGTTTCCCTGAATCCGAGAGATACTGTCAGGATGCCGAGAGATACCGACCGTAGATGACACTGCTGCTTGAATGTTATGCTGCTTGTGTTGAATGTGATGCTGCTTGTGTTTGCTGCTTGAAGGTCGAGTCAGGTGCACCATTCGAGTCAGAAGGTCGAGTCAGCGTCCACGAGTGCCCCCAGCAAGGTCCGCAAGGAGTGGCAGAGATGACACTATACTCTTCTCCCCCGTCAATCAGGAACTGGAGTCCAGTCATTCTATCTCGGATCTTTAGGAGGACGCTTGTCTTGACATCAGGGGTCGAGGGAGCAGGTGATGACGTCTGGTGCACCTGCCCTACTGCTTGTTTCCCGACCACGGGCAGGGCGGCTGACGGGAGTGGTCGTTGGCGCCGAACCGCTGGTGGTACCAGCAGAGGTTAGTCTCGGGGCTATGTGACCTATGCGGTGCTGCTGGCTGGCGCTGTACAGAGCTGGATCGCCCACAAGGTCTTGACAGGGAACGCTCACGACGTGCAGTTGTTTCAGCCAGCGAAATAACTGCCGCCGTGAGCGCGTTTATGCCGGCGATCATCTGCTACAACAGGGCTTATAGGTCGGATGACGCAGCCTGGATGGCGTTGGTTTGTGGTGGTGTTGCATTTGTATTTGCACTTGCATTTGCGATTGAAGGGCGTTCAAAAATAGAAGTGGCTATTAGTTTTCATGTCAAATGGGCGGAGTACAGTGGTTACAACATACACTCGTCAGTCGTCACCCCAAGCATACAGACACTCACAGCAGGCAGTCAGTTGGTGCGAATCAGCTCATCATACATCGGTTGGATGGTATGCGGGTAGCACCATACTACATGTGTGGCTCAGCATTCGCTGCTTTAAAGCACGCGAGTATCGCCGCTGACTCAACTGTCAGGTCGGATGACATCCTATTGTACAGAGCGGGTGCTCTTGAACAAAAGCGTTTCTTACCAGCCTCGGTTCTGGACCGGACCTGGGCACGTACAGCAAGCAATCCTGTCTTGTATTCCGCTGCCGTGAGTCCCTGCTGTAGCGGAGGGTCAGGCTCCCCGCCCGCGAGCACCTTGTGCGTCAGACACAACGTGCTCTGGTCAGCCATCAGTTGAGCCGGAAGCCATCCCAGTTTCTCTCACAGGTCCGAAACGTGGTCAAATTTTCTGCGGCCAAAGATCACTTCCGCGGCAAAGTTCAGAATCTTCTGGATTATGTCCAAATTCTTTGTTCCGTTGCCGTAAATAGATAAACAGTAACGGACCTGCGAGAGAACCAACGCTGTCACAAGCGTCGAGATAATGTTGTTTGGCAGGCTGTGGCGCGCCTGTGACAACCCGATCAACATAACATTACAGCGCTGGCTGACGGCACCCACGTGACTGTCCCAGGAAATATTTTTGTCGAAGATAACGACCAGGTTTTTTTTTTCCTCAGTGCATGGCACGAGTGAGGTGTCGCGGCTTCGAAATTTGGTATGCTTCGCAGATTATGACAGTTACCGAGAGCTATTATTTGAGTTATATTTGCGTTCACCTTAAGGGCTTTTGCACGGAACCAAATGTCCAGAGATGCCAGAGAAGTTTACATTTTAGCTATGAGCGATGGCAATTCACTTTTTTTGCCGGAGACAATCACCTGGGTGTCGTCAGCGTATTGTACAGCGCAAGCGCCAGCAGCGAACAGCGACAGAGCGTTGACGAAAACCGTAAACAACAGCGGTCCCAGAGCAGACCCCTGGAAGACTCCCATCTAGTTTGGCAATGGAGGAGAGACTCGAACATTTCCCGGGCTGTCTCGCATGGACATTCTCTGGGTGTGGCCGACGATGTATTCAAAGAACCACTGAGTGTCAATATCGTGTAACATAAACTTGCAAGGTAAAATGTCATGGTTTATAACGTCGAAGAATTTGTTCAGGTCGATTAAACATAAAAGCGAGATCCCCACTGTCGGCAGCCGTGAGGAGTTGGTCAACGACAGTTACCAGCGCGGTCTCCGTCGAATGGCATGGACGGAAACCGTGCTGGCTGGGAGACAGGAGGTGGTTGGAGGACAGGTAGTGGTAGCTGACGCTGGACAACCCTTTCCACCACCTCGGAAATGACAGGGATAATGGAGATAGAACGGTAGTTAGATGGATCAGAGGTGTCGCCGGTGTTGAAGATGGGGTGAATGATGGAATGATTCCAGGACGGGGGGTAGTCGGAATGGGAGAGACAGATATTGATGATGTGCGAGATGACATAACCGACGGTGGGGAAACCAGCCTTCAATGCCTGCACACAGAGACCACCCGTTACACAGGAAGGCGAGTTTTTCATACTCATTAACACACCGGTCAGAGTGTCGAGGTTGGTGGGGGAAACAGCAAACCCACAGCTGCCCAAACGCGGGAGGCGGCTGGCCTGGCCGTCTGAGCGGCCAGCCTCGTCAGTAACCTCAGCCGCCACCCTCGGTCCAACAGACACGAAAAACTCGTTCAGTTCCTCAAGCGAGAGCTGAGGCAGGACATCCTGGGCAGGTCTCTTACCCGCAACCACTCCCCGAATATTCCGCCAAGCGGTGTGGGACCCTGCTCCCTAATTCGAGTCTCCTGAGCTGCATTGAGGCGTCCCGCCGTTGCTGCATCCACAAACCCTGGAGATGACGTTGTGGGCTGGGGAAACTCCAGGAGCCGGTCTGCGGTGGTGGCGATAGCCGGAAGGTCGGTCCGCGATGGCACGCACTGCAGGGAAGGCAGCATCCTTGACGGCATGGCGTTCAAAAAAATATTTCGTAAGAACGGAAAGTCTCTCGATCCTTCGGGTTGTCCAAGATCCAGCAGGTGACGTAGGAACTGCGATGGCGATCTGTCCCCAGCTGCTCGTCTGACATAGGGGAACGAGGTCTCTTCCACCGACTTACCGAAACGCTGACGGATGACGTCTGCGAGCGCCGCTTACTTTTCAGTTGCTGGGGGATTGCGCAGACTGATTGCGCGGGCGAAGTCTCGCAGCAGACGTCCTCGTAGAAGCTTCGCGGCTATCTGAAACCGGGTGAGCTGGTCGGCTACGCCAGCTTCGCAGAAATACAAGTCTAACTGCACTGGCCAGATTATCGGGTCTTCTTCAAAAATATTAGCGACTATGGTATGGTATGGTATGGTATGGCATGGTATGACTGCGGATTGTAACGGTGGCCGCTGCTGCTTACTCCGTGGACTGTGCTGACGCCACAGCATGGGAATCGCGCCGGAAGTCCACCTCCACAGTGCGAGGTGGAGAGTCGGACATGACGAGAGCGTCGGCGGGGTGTGCTCCGCAGCGGGCCCGAGAGCAGGAGCGAGCCGCTCACTGAGGCTGGGGAACAGGTGGTAAGAGTAAACCGCTCACTACTGGGAGGCGGGAGAGAAGGAGCTAACCGCTCACTACTGAAAGGAGGGAGAGTAGGCGCCAACCGCTCAGTACTAGGAAGGCAGGAGCTAACCGCTCATTGCTAGGAGGCGAGAGAGTATCAGCTTACCGCTCACTGGACAGAAGGTACGAATCAGTAGGAGCAACCCGTTCGCTACCGTGGCTTAACACCGGGGTCACCAATGTAGGGGAGTAAGACACTCGCTGCGTTTGTGCACGGTGCATTAGAGACCGAGAGCCGGAGTCCTTTGGTTTGGTTTGGCTAGAAAAGGCCCCTTTCGGTCGGCTTCGACCATTGCGGAACCATGAGATAAAGTAGAAGGGAAAAGTGGGCCAAAATGGAACGCCGACCGGGTGACCACCCATGACTTTTGGGTGCCAACCACGGCGCTATGCCACGAGAAGGCCCCATCGCATGCAGACGGCCACCACTCCCGGGGGGGGGGGGGGTGGCTCGAGGGCCGTCACGTACCCGGTGGCCGACGACCACCAGGCCGGGGTTAGCGAGGGCGTGACAGAGGATAGAGGATCGGCTGTGGGGAGGATAAAAAGAGATCCATCCGCCGTCCCACTGAGCGCACACAAGTACTACACTCAATTAGGACAAATTGTTCAAGCATGGGAAACTAAAGGCAATCGCAAAAACACACGTCTGACAACAAAACGAATCGAAAGCACCCCACAACCTTCCGCACACTTGAAAAGCAAGCAATAAATATGATTGTACTGAATAATACGCAATGAGTGATGAAAAACATGCGCTGAAAACGACTGCACTATTTAATGACATCTGGCGGCGGCAAATCACACCACAGCTTCACTCTGCAGAACATAGTCGCTACACTGGTAAAGTCACACAGGTCCGAGGTTAGCTGACTGGTGGCGTCACACAGAACCGAGGTTAGCTGGCTGGTGACGTAACGACTAATGACCAACCAGGTGCAGGGAGATTCCCTGGTGTGATTCCATCAGCGACTAGCTCAATTGACTTCAGATGTTATATGCTTGTAGCTAGCTGATTACAATATACATCCACGAAACCTTTTTTGCAACGAACAGAGCTTCCCTTCCGAAAGTATCAACATAATGAAGTTGCTAGAATGACCCAAATAATCAACTAGCCCTAAAAATTTGGATAGAATTTTAAGCGAAGTGCAACTGTTTTCAGGCACAATAAACGGCTTCGCTGCGATCGAAACCGTGATGAACCACATCGCTCACGAGCTGAAGATGGACCCCTGGGATGTGCGGAAGGTCAACTTCGCACTGGGCTCTGGACAGACGCCGACGTGAGTACGATTGCCGAACGACAGCTCTCAGAAAAAGATGACAGCTGGGTCATTGTGCCATGGAGTTAAAATGCTGAAGTAATAAAAATAATAAAGTCTAAGAGTCACAGGGAGTTGAGAACCATACTGATCATTGGCTCTCATAGCCAACGAACCACCATAAAACCATAATAAAGCCGATCGCAGCCGAATAAGGCACCCGCAACCCAGCTTTATGACTTGAAATCCCTTGAGTTGCTACATTCACCATGCATTCACTATGGCTTTTCACCTATCGTTTGTAACATTAAGAGCATCCGCCATCATTTCCAGCCCACCCCTGGTGCCCAACGATGAGAAGGTGTTCTCGATGATGGTCAAGGAGATGTTCGACAAGGGAGAGATCAGCAGACGAAAGGCAGATATCCGCACGTTCAACGAGGTAAATTCACAAACATTTGCATGACACTTGCTGGTTGTTGACCTAAAAAAACAATCTGTACACGCTAATCCGCGGTTCGCACTGGCTCTGCCATCCGCCACCCGCCATCCGTTTCTCACAAAACGGTCCGTTTGGGCGCCGTTCGTGACGGGTTCAGTGTGAACTGGGGAGCGGTGCCAATGTGCGCCGCCTGACGGGTGGTGGCCGCGCGCAACAGCTGACTGCGACATGAACGGTCCGTTTTCAAAGTTGAGCATTGTTCAACTTTTGACGGGGTGACGGGACGTTTCGAGTGGTGGTGAAGATAAATCAATTTGTTTTTTATGTTAAGTATGCTTTTAAATTACTTGAAATTGCTGAAATTAGATTGCAACTATCTTTATATGTATTTCGGTATACAATATACAGCATTGTATTGACGTTTAACCCGCTCGATAGATGTCGCTGTCGCGTCATTTACAGAACAAACACTGCGAAACACACGAATCGTTCGCACCATGAAGCTAAAAAGGTTGGGCTGCCATATCCCTGTTTCAAGGACTACCCTATTTAACTTCGGCCGACGCAAGCCGAACGGGCCATTTTGCTATAAACGGATGGCGGACGGCGGATGGTGGATTCAGTGCGAACCGCGGGTAAGTCCTTGCGAGATGTTGAACTTCATGCTTGCTGAGGTTATTTTCTTAAAGTGACCGCGATCGTGATATTTCAGGCCAACAGATGGCGTAAGCGGTCCCTGGCGCTGGTGCCTATCGCGTACCACATCAACTTGGCGTTCCGGTACCCGGCTCTGGTCTCCGTCTATGACAAGGACGGCACCGTGGCTGTGTCACATGGTGGCGTCGAGATGGGTCAGGGCATCAACACCAAGGTTAGAGATGGGGCAGGGTATCAACACCAAGGTTAGAGATGGGACAGGGCAGCAACACCAAGGTTAGAGATGGGACAGGGCATCAACACCAAGGTCAGAGATGGGACAGGGTATCAACACCAAGGTCAGAGATGGGTCAGGGTATCAACACCAAGGTCAGAGATGGGACAGGGTATCAACACCAAGGTTAGAGATGGGTCAGGGTATCAACACCAAGGTCAGAGATGGGACAGGGTATCAACACAAAGGTCAGAGCTGTGACAGGGCATCGACACCAAGGTCAGAGATGGGCAGGGCATCAACATAGAGGTCAGAGCTATGACGGGGCATCAACACCAAGGTCAGAGATGGGGCAGGGCATCAACACAAAGTGTCAGAGATGGGACAGGCCATCAACACCAAGGTCAGAAATGGGGCAGGCCATTAACACCAAGATCAGAGATGGGGCAAAGCATCAACACAAATGTCAGATGCTTGAACAAGCTCAGGCTGTCATTGTTCTCACTTTTATTTGTAGCCTCCAGCGCATTTAAATCTATGCAACATTTTGAGTAATGGTCATGTGCATAGGGACTTTCCTTTCCTCTGGCCTCCAAAACTACTTCTGATAAATTTTGTTAAAATAAAACATCAATCCAGGCAGAAGGAGCAAGTTCCCTGTCTAATTATAGGGCCAGTGTATGTTAAACCTCTCGGTCGGTCCACACACCTGGCCCGGCTGACCTCGCTGACCTGAGACCCCCCGTTCCCCAGGTGGCCCAGGTAGTGGCTCTGGTTCTAGGCGTTCCTCTGGAGATGGTCGCCGTCAAGCCCAACAACAACCTGGTGAACCCGAACGGCGTGGTGACCGGCGGCAGCCTTGGCAGCGACATGTGCTGCATGGCCGCCCGGCTGGCCTGCGAGGAGCTCCGGGAGCGACTGATGCCGTTCAGGGCTGAGGAGGGTGCTCCGGAGAGGCCCTGGCTGCAGGTGGTGCAGTACGCCTCTGGCAGTGGAGTCAACCTCACCACACACTCACTGTAAGCTATTGAAGAGTCGGTCTGATTTTGAACTGCGAGTCGTTCTGTGCTCCCTTCACTCTTCTGTGGCCGTATCTGTTTGATTCCGTAATTAGTGACAGTGACGTAGGTTGTGGTAGGAGGCGAGAGAAACATTTCAGTCTTCTGCTTTTCCTTAATGAGTAGATTTTCTTGTTCTTACTCAGCAAATCGAAGATACGATCGCTATGTTTAAACATATGTGTGTGCTATGAACTTGAAATCAGTACGGCCAGTGATCCCAGTTCGACGGTCTCCCCCGCCCCCACAGTCAGGCGCCGACGCCAAACCGGTACACGGTCTGGGGCCTGTGCGCCGCAGAGGCGGAGCTCGATGTCCTCACCGGAGAGTACCGCTTCAACCGGGTGGACGTGTACGAAGACGCCGGCCAGGCGCTCTCGCCCTGGGTGGACGTCGGACAGGTGGAGGGAGCGTTCACCATGGGCATGGGAGTTCTGCTTCTTGAGCAGCTGCGGACTGACCCGAAGACGGGAAGGAAACTGACCAACCGCGCCTGGGTGAGATTCTGGGAGAGTGCGGTGCGTTGAGAGAGCAAATGTGAAACGAGACTGAATCATGCGATACACACACATTTATTTGTGACTGGTTAAGCGGGATGATGCGCATGCTATCCGGAATGATCGTGGCTACATTAGATCCCCTGCGTTCTCATTTTAATTTGGGCAGGCCGCCATCTCTAGGTCATATGCTTATATGCGATTGACGGATGCATTGGTATAACATATTTGTCACCGTTTCCAGAACTACTACCCTCCGACCCACAAGGACATGCCGAGGGACTTCAGAGTAAAGCTCCTGAAGAACAACAAGAACGATGTGGGCATTTTTAACTCCAAAGGTAACAATGGGCGTAGGCAGGGGTGTAGCTTCTCTAACAATACTGAGGGGCTCTGTGAGAAATCTCCCAAAGTACCATCGAAATCCACTAACGCAAAAATTGTCCCCGGATCCCACCCACTGCCTCGACCAAATCCACAATTTCATCCGCATTCTCGCCAAAGTTCGTGGAATCAAACCCCTCAACTGATTACGACCTTACACCATTGGGCGTAGTACACATAAAGGAATGTATGTGTCCTACGCCATTAAATTCGTTCATTTAGATACTGCGAGAGACAGTAGTAACACAGGTAATGGATTTAGGCAGAGCTAACCTTGAGCATAAGGCACAGGTCTCTAAGATATGTGGTTGGTGGCCTGGTGGACTTGAGTGCACCTAGGTCCGCCTTTAGGTCGCGAAGCAGAGTGGGGTCAGAGGTCAGGTAGCGTTTTGGGCTCGACTGCCGCGCTCAGTGTCTGAGCGTAGGAGAAGAGGTCATGTTGCGTCCGCCGCGAGCACGTTTACCACTGAAGCCACCGACACTTATAGCATGGAGACCTGTACATACATAGTTCTGGGACGAGTAATGCCACGCTCTATGACAGGTGACCTGACCTGACAGCTGACGGACGACCTGATCTGACCTGACCCACAGCCACTGGAGAGCCGGCAGGGTGCATGAGCAACGCCTGCCTGATGGCCCTACAACAGGCCGTCATCGAGGCCAGGAATGACGCCGGACTGGCTGACTGGGTCGCCATCAGTAAGTCCATCAGAGTATAGAACCATTGCTAGATCAGAGTATGGAACCATTGCTAGATCAGAGTATGGAACCATTGCTAGATCAGAGTATAGAACCATTGCTAGATCAGAGCATGGAAGGACGGTGTACTGACCGACTGGGTCACCATCCGTAAGTCCAGTTAGAGCTGGCTTTCAAAGGATTCACCCGTTGTTTCCGATTTCAACAGTTTCACATCTTGGAACTTGTATTCTGAAGCTGGTATTCGCAACAATGTTCACAGAGCAAAAGTTCAGTGATAAAACGGAACACGAAGTGACCAAATGCAGTTGCTCCCAACATAAAATATAAACTGATTTCAGAAAAGAATCCAACCCAATCTATGCGCCTTACAAGTTGACAATATTCTCCCACTTCCGTTTCAGACTCTCCCGCCACCACCGAGCACACACAGATGGCGTGTCAGACCTCACCCGAGATGCTGGTCATCTCTTAGAGGCGGCGCGGACAGCACAACATGGATCGCGGAGACGCTGTGACTGCCTGAAGCGGCGTTGAGATCATCTTACCACGGGTCACAAAAAAAGCTCATTATCGCCCGAAGTCAGGGGATGTCGGTGCCCGAAGTGGGGCGACATGCCCGAAGGCAGGCGACAACGGTGCCCAGAGCCAGAAGACAACGCCTGAGGCCAGGCTGCATCTCGGGCATCTCACGATACATTCTTTATCCAACGGCAGCTATACAGACGTGCGCAGGCGAGCTGTCGGACCTGCTCGGGTATATACAAGAATCTCTGAAAGAAAGCAATGTCAGTCCAGTCCCGTAGATGCTTTGGAGGAATGGAAAGTTTCGCAGTATTACATACGGAGCGTCCATTCTCAACGCGAGTGGCCGGGTGCCATTCTTTGGTGTCCACTGTTATTTGGGATTCCAGCGTATTACGACGCAGCATACCTTCTCTATCGCTGCTGTGGGAAATATGTCTATGTAACGATTCTGGCAGCATGTCAGAATTAATCCTATTTAGCAACTAATCAGGAGACTCAAGATGGATAACTGTTATATTTTATGTTGAGGTGGTGGTGGAAAACTTTGACTGATACTGATGGATCGTCAGCGTTGCAGCGTCATTTTAGAACCGGAAATGAAAGTGCTGTCTTCTTACAACTTCAATATAAAAAATAGCTCAGTGGTGTTGGTTCACTTCAAATATACAAATATAATGTCCGGATGTGTTTGTATTTATTTCAATGTTACATACACGTACACCCTTCACCATTACTAGCCCGTAAAATAAAACTAATAAAATATAATAATAAATAATTGTTTTGCTTAAGACTGTCATAATAATATAGACGTGGTCCGAGTGATACTGCATGATTATGTATCAAGTGCGTTATATTTAATAAGTGCTACATTGCAATGCAAAACAAAGTCCAGGCCGCGACACACCGGAGCCGACCGTCCCAGCAAGAATGTCCAAGAGAATGTCCTTCATCCCCAGAAACTTCTGGGCCTCTGCGAATCCGCAGCTGCCACACATCTGAGCCTCCGCCAATCAGCTGCCGCCACGCACATTGCAACTTATCACGCAACGTCATTGGCCACACTTTGCCGACTGTTGTCGGCACACCAGAAACACAGAGGTTCATTGATGCGGCTTGTGCTGTCTGGCTGGAGGTACCCGCGGAGGCCGAACACTCCTACACTAACATGGATAACGCATTACGATATAACGCAAAGTAAAAGGAGAATTATTCCTAGCTGCGGTTCTAGAGTTGTTCACTATTGCAAACCTACGACCACCTAGGGGTAAAATCCGACCCGTCCCACGTCATTTGTTTTTCTTAATAACTTCCAAACCGTTAAATATATTGACGTTATATTTCGTATACCTTGTTGTACATTAATTTGGCATTTTCTGGGAAGAATTTACCAATTTGAAGCGATTTTTGAGATATGGATTTGTATGACGCTGATACAGATCATTTTAGATCACACAAAAAAATATTGCACAAAATTGAAGAAAAACACTATTGTGAAGCAAAATGAAAATAAACGACGGCGAACGACGCATAACGACGAGCTCTACAAAATGATTAACTCTGATTTCATATTTTCTAAATTTGACCAAGAAATCCACAAAATACAAAATTATGAAGAAACTAAAAACAAAGTATTTTAGGGAACTAACAATGTACGTTCGCCAACCCAAATTTGAAAGCAATGTATTTATTTTTCACTGAATACTTACTCCATAAATAGGAAAACTGATGGCGTCATTTTTAATAGCGCTATTTACTTTTCTTGACATACGCAAAAATAGCGCCGCTAAATTTTTGCGCAAAACCGGTTCATAAATATATCCTTCATTACACAGTTCAAAATATTGTCTTATTTGACTTGATAATCTTGAAACTTCACTTAGGTAAATGTTTAATGAAGCCAGATTGCAAAATGATAATCTACATCGAATTCCATCTTGAAAATAACCCATAAAACACGTGTACTACAGCTCACATATAACTTTTGCTTAGTGACCTTCTGTGAAACTCCTTTGTGATCTGGCCTTGACCCTGACCATTCCTTAAAGGGAATAGTCCACCTTTAACATGGGGTTTTGAATTGAGATAGCCAATTTGTAGCTTGCATATAGAAACACCA
>JARFNZ010122194.1:0-12156 GCA_031763405.1 Balanus nubilus | reverse complement strand
TTATGGTTTTATCTATGGTTTTATTTCATCTATGTCAGTCCTGTGCAACTATATTGTGCTGTTCAGTACATGTGCTGCATTGCACTGATATTTTTAGTATAATGATAAGTCATCACCATAAAAATCATCTTCATTCTTCACTCACAGACATAGTAGACATTACAACGTTGATAAGCCTTATCATCAGTACCATCAGGATCATCAGACAATGAAGCATTATCTTTTATTTTGCTGCTGAATAGAGATGTGTATGTTAAGTCCCGAATCAAATATTTGTGTCTAACACTGGACTCTTCCCTAATAATTATATTTTGTGACAGACAAAAAATGCAAATTTTCAGGCATAAATACTATGAATTAATTATTCCCGAAATGTGTTGTCGAAATGTAAACAGTATACACTGAGGTCAGTTTGTGGAAGGTGAAAGGCCTGTCAAATGCTCGCCTTATCGAGGTTGTTTAGCTACCGGCTCGAATTGCATTGATGTATGATTTAGAAGTATTGGTTCCCCGCCGTTTGTTTTACACCAAGCCTCTGCAAATCCGCTCTAATTGCCTTGCTGCCATACGAGTTTGCTGGCGTTATATAAGACTTCTGTTTGACATCAACGCTTCTTCCTCTTCTGTAGATAAATTGTTACTGTCCCATCCCTTTGCTATTGTTTTTCTCTTGAGCATTAAATGTAAATGGCTACTATCATATTATCATGGATTTTTCGCCTCAACATAAAATGTTATCTACTTTATGACGTAATATTCCAAATACAAATAAACATTTTGACACACCTCTGTATTGGAAATCATATTAAATTCTTAACAATGGCGAATCAGATATTCATTGGCTCGGGTTTCTTGATATTTTGCTGCCTGCCACTGATACCAGTTTGTAGAGTGCTTCGCGTCCCGTGGTATGCGACACTTATTCACAAGTCTCCACAGTTACCGGACATGGCCTTTTCTAAGTTATGTTTTCTTTTAAGTCTGCTGGGGGTCATTTTCAACTACCGTCTGATGTATTTGCTCGCTACCAAGCCGCTGTAGTCGCTCGCTCGTGGTGGAAGTTTATACTGCGTTGTCTGGTTCTGACCAGTCCCCGTCTCACCACAAACCACTGACGATGCCAGCTGAGGTGTTTTTTATCGTCCCAGAAGCTCACACACGTTTCCCGTCGCCTCCTGTTCTCACGCACTTAAACCCCAGAAAACTACGTTCTTTGCATATGCCAAGCTTGTAATTAATGCAATTGTTCAATGCACATGCTGCTTCTTTAGAGCATCAAAGCGTTAGTCAATCGAATGCGCTATCCTCACAATGTTGTCGTTTTGTTTTCACATTTCACACCGTCCTTTTTTCCCAATGGCCAGTACGACTGCCCGACTCCTGGCAGTAACTCCTTGCGAATTATTTTTGTTACGGCATCCCCACCCTTTCACCGCTGCTGAAGTGTATGCGCTCGCTAAATCATGTCATTACTGCTGCGGCTACAACGCGCCGGCGGTCCTCGTGAAAGGCGCATTGTGCCTGTGCGTGCCGTTGGCGTCGTCGGCAGCTGAGCCGCCGGCCCGGCCCGGTGGCCGTCGCCGTGTTTGGACACGGTTTACCCGGACAGCTCACCAGTGTTATTGGTAATCCACAGTCTATGATCCCGGCGAAGGGTCGCGGTGGGTTGGAACCCTTCTCCCCCGGCCGGTCGGCCGACATTGTCTGGAGGGTGCCGCGTGTGCTGCTGCGGGGGCGGCGGCCGGCAACACCTGGACAATGTCCTGAGTACTCGGGGTGCACCGGCGATGACCGGTGGCCACAATACACTCGGTATGGACTCTGCGCCGGCTGGAGAGCCGCTATTGTCCGCGGGGCGGCGGGGGTGGCGGGGGCGGCTGGGTTTGGGCCTCAGGTGCCACGCGCAACCCTGGAAGGTCGGCCTGATACGTTTACAGTAAACAGACGGACTCGCCTGCCCTGGCCACATGGGCTGACTCACAGCACTGGCAAACACCAACACCTCAATGGCTCGCGGCCTGAGAAGCCTTCAGCCGATCTGTGCGCGATGTTGGTGCCCTTTTGTTCACGTTTGAAGCGATAGCCAGTCGCAGAAAGCCTGAGAAACAGCCGCTTTGCAGACATTTTTTATCGTTTATTGTCTTTTTGCAGTGTAGTCGTTTTGCTAGTGAAATCATACCATCGCTGTGTCTGCCTTCATGGAAGTTTTGTGAAATGTTTGTCGATAGCAAACCGCACGAACAATTCCCACCATATATGATAATATAATGATAATATAATGTATTGTTTTGCCGTCACACCGTACACAATTAGTTGTTGGTATGCTCGTTGCTCATGAGCATGAGCAATCGAAAGTCAGAAACGATCATCAAAGGGCCTCAGTCAATTTGCCGTGATCAACTCCCGAGGCAGTCGATATCTCATAGGCAATCGATTTTGGCTTGGGAACACTTTTGAATCCGTATCAATATTTCCCGTGTGCAATCTGCGTTCCGATCTTATATCAAAGTAGTGAGCGCTGTTGCCAGGCCTGGCTCTGTCTATACACGTCCGCCGGCTGTTCACAGGTAGACGCCGGCGGTTCTCAGGGGTGCAGACTGCAGTGTCGTGATGCTCCGTCGCTTGGATCGTACCGCGATACACTGCCTGCCGCTCTCGGCTACTGGCACATATACCCTGCCCGCTTTTTACTAACGGCGGCGCCGGGGTCGGCGGCTGGCGCGGTGTCGGTTCAGTTCCCGTGTGTGTGAGAACTGGGGACGGGGCGATAACTGGGAACGGGGCGAGGACTGGGGATGGGGCGAGGACTGGGGACAGGGCGAGAACTGGGGACAGGGCGAAGACTGGGGATGGGGCGTCGCTCGGGATGAGTGACGGGTGGTACCGGCACCACACCGCTGGACATGGGAGGAGTCACGGCCAAAGATGATCAGTGTATCTGTATAACAATAGGCATATCGTCGTTTTCGACGTGACAGCATTGAAGTTCCCAGTCCGTAGCGATACTGCTGACGTGTCGAAGTCACAACAGTAACGGTGACGATCATGTCGGGGCCAGACTGCGCTGTTACGACATGCAGACATCGCTGGGCGGCCGTCTGTACGCTATTGTGTGACGGCGAATCTGCGTCGTTCGGCGTTATCGTCGACCGGCGACTCGACCGAGTAGATTGGATATTTTGCGAAACTATAATTTTTATCCCAAGATTGTTCTTTCACATGTGTCTTGAAAAACTCCTCGCTGCCTCCTAGTGTATGTTTTTTTATAATCACTTAGCGAGCAAAGCACCGCTTTTACTCCTGGTAAAATAAGCCATGTAATCACCGAATTTCGCCGTGTGCTTTCGACGCCGCTCGGTGCGGGGCGGCGAGTCGGAATTGATGGCCGGTGGGCGGACGGTGACCGGTGGAGCGGTGGAGCCGTGGCCGAGAGCCGGCACCTTCCCACGCGCCGTTCTGCATTGTGAACGCCCGGCATCCACTCATTTGCCGAGTAAAATTGGCCGTGGGAGCGCTCTGCGCCAAGGTGCCAATGCCACGGTTTGCTGGGCGCGCGCTGGGCCATCGGCGGCGGTGGCGGGCTGTATGGAAAGTGGAGCGTATGAAATGTCCGACTGTCGGGAATCTGAGACAGCTGCCACTGACCGGCACAGAGAGAGAGAGAGTGAGAGAGCTCATACAACCCGTCGGTGCGAGTCCCTGACGTTTATGGCCTTTGCCGGCTTTGTTATTAAAATAAATGCCGACTTGGAGGTTTGGGGATGGGTGTAACTGACTTTCTCCTTACCTTATGAAATTGCCTTATGGAACCTAAACTTCCTCATGGAACGGAAATGTCTCGCATAAAGGGAACAATTCTTTATAAATGCGGCTAAGCAGTTTTTCGTATCATATCATATGACCGTCATTTGGCTACGCTGGTGTTATCGCCGTTTGGGCCGTTGTAGTCTCGGCGTCCGGCCTCCTGGACTGGTATGCTGTTCTGCCTTACCAATTTCCAGGGAGACTGCAGTGGCGGATAGGAACCTAGCACCGGGTCTGCTCGCCGCGCGCTGCTAGTCATCATCATAATTTTTGTTGACAATCTGTGTTTTGGATAGATGCTGATGTTATTCGGATGATTTTTCGGCAAGTGTTAACGTATGCTTTTCCTAGTTAGGCTCAAATACAAGCAACAGTTAATTGGAAGTTTTGTATCCTCAGAATATTTACGTGGGTGCAACCCTGTTGTGCTACAACCAGGCGCTGAATTTCTTGGAATCAAATAGCATCTTCTTCACATGTCAGCACTTCCATGAGGTCAGGATCGTGAGACAACTGATGCTGACGCTCCTGTCGTGCCAACGGTTCGGAAGGCCGAGCAGTCCTCTCTCACACTTGGCGACCGCAAGGAAACCGAAAGCGGCGCTTCGAGGGAACAATCTGCCTCCGGTTCTCGCTTGTTACTCTCAGGGTCGCGTCTCGCGGTGACCCTTTGTTATCGCGCCGTAAAAGACCTGCTGTATTGCTGATGTCGATGCGGCGCTATTCAGCGGCGGATGGCGGCCATTTTTCTCGGCGCGAGAGATTGCCGGTTGCCTTGTGTCGGTACCTGAACGCTGTGATTGGTGCTGGCTCGCTTTCTAACGGCGGCTTCAAGACGCCCGGCGCCGGTGGGCGGAGCGCCGCCCGCCCGCCGCCGCCATTGGCTGAGACGCCGTGACGTCAGAGCCGGCGGCTCATAGGGCCTGATGAGGCGGCCAGGAAGCCTGGGAAAGAAGCAAAACTGTACACGACAATTCGTTATGTATTATTACACGGCGCTTTGCGTTATGAATGGTGGGCGGCGCGGCTGTCGGGCGGCGCCATACGGTGGGAGGCGGGGCGGCGGCTGCCGCCGTCGCCAACGGTCACTACGCAGTACGCACCGGGTCGTGTGTTCCTCCCGCACTGCCGGCGGTGGTGGGCTCATCTGCAGCGTGTGGCTCTCCCAGCCGGCCATCGACGGAACAGCGGGAGGTGCGATTTTCGGCCATCGAGGCTAGAAGCTAACACACAAGCTGGGCCGAACCCTACTGGCTAACTTAACCTCCTTGACTGAAGTGCCCTTATATAAGATGGAATGCAAACGATTTCCTGTATAGTTCTTATCTGCCCCTAAAATTCATCATGCGTAGTATTGACCTAATTCATCATGCGTAGTCTTGACCTGATGTGTGTAAAACTACACTCAGAAGTCAGTACTCAGAAGTGCATATGGCTTGAACGACCGAAATTCTCTAAGAAGCCCGTGACCCTCGGCTGAAGCGGCAGCAGTGGGCGGGACTATGGCACTGCCAAACGGTTGCTTTGACGGCATGTTGTACACACTAGCCGCCTTCAATTATAACTGGTGTTTCTTATTTATGTCGGCCGTCAACAAAGAGTCCCATCAAGAGTAAGCCGTATCGCTGCGCTGGACCGTCGCTCTGTCTTATATACAGATTGTAGAGGAGAGATTGGGTCTGGACTGGGCGCGGCTGGTCTTATATACAGATTGGAGAGGAGAGATTGGGTCTGGACTGGGCGCGGCTGACCGCAGCAGCGCGGCTCGCTGCGCATGGCGGGGGCGACAGATTGGCGGCCGAAGGCGGAGGTGTCGCTCTGAGAGAGCCGATAGCGGCGTCAGCACTCAGCAGCCAGCCAGCCGATGGCTGAGAGGCGACATAGGGCAGCGAGACCCCGCTGCTGGCTGATTGCAGTCTGCTGTCGGTTGAAATCAGCTTCTGGACTGCCGGTGGTGCTTATTTCTTGAAGTTCTACTTGGTGCTATGGCTTCACTGGGGTTTAGGAGCCGGCGGAGCGACGGAGGAGGTTCAGCCCGGCCGGCCGCCCCGTTAGTCACGTCACGTCACGGCGTTACGGCGTCACGGCCGGTGGCCGGTGCTCCTCGGCCGGAACGTCGCGCCGCCGGTCCCACGGGAACGCCGCCCCGTATAGAAATCGGCGGCGCACGCTCGGCCCGCTCGGGAGCGCCGTCCGACAAGAGGCCACTGGCGATGATGGATGGTGGTGCCGCCGCCGACGTCCGTACACGGTGGGAGGAGCGTCGGCGGGCTCACCGAGCCGCGGAGAAAGTGCGACCCGTGCGCCGCCTGCGTCGAGCGAGGGTCTGTTGGGTCTCCGGAGGGAAGGTAACAGGAAGGGGCGGCCTTCGAGCTCAGGATCGAGCAATGTTGCCGCAGCCGTTGCAGCTCTCGCCGCCGGCGTGCCTTGTTGCCTTGGTGTTGCAACTCTGCTGCCTTTCTCTTCCCAGCTGCGTCCGGCGGCTGCGGCGAATGTGGCCGCCGTAAAACGTGAGCCGACCCGCGGGGCCGCCGGGACCTCGCAGAAATGACGCTGCCCCAGATTGCTCACCGACAGCCTGGTGCTGAATGTCGCTTCTGGCAATTCCCAGCCACTGTCGATTTCGACACTCCGCGCTGTTTGCGCTCCTCTAATGTAAACGGCGAGGAGACCGTCTCTGTGCCTTACTCGGCCCCAGTGCCCGTCTCTGTGCCTTACTCGGCCCCAGTGACTGTCTCTGTGCCTTACCCGGCCCAGTGCCCGTTTTTGTGCCTTACCCGGCCCCAGTACCCGTCTCTGTGCCTTACTCGACCCCAGTGTCCATCTCTGTGCCTTACCCGGCCCCAGTGCCCGTCTCTGTGCCTTACCGGCCACAGTGCCCGTTTCTGTGCTGATTTGTGCCCGCTCATTTCGTACCGTGTGCGTATTCCGCTTCGCTCCAGATTTCCGCCTATCTGTTGATCATTTTCTCACCGCTGCCACCGGGCCGTCTAATGATCGGATCCCGGACTGTCAGCTCCCTTCCTGTGGCCGCTAATGATGCCTCTGTGTCTCCCATCATCACCGGCCGACGCGCGTGTGAGCCGCTCGGGAGGACCGTCCGGCTTCCGCTGCCCTCCATCTCCGTCCCGCCCCTCCCGTACCCCATCCTCCTCTTCCTCCTCATCCTCTTCCTCCTCCGGCTCCTTTAGAGCGCCGGTTGAACTGGCCGCACCGGCCGGTCCCCCGGCGGTCCTTCGCTGATCCCTCGGCGGTGCCCCAGTGGTCCCCCGGCGGCCTCCCGCAGCGCGGGCGGCACGCGTCTCTCGCCAGGCTGGCGGGACTCGTGCCTTCCGCCGGCGGCGCTTCCCAGGCGGACGGTGAGAAAGGCGACTCAGCCGGGCCACGCCGCCGCCTCCGGCCGCCGCCGCCGCCGCGCCGGTAAACAGTAATTTCTGGCAGCAGGCGAATCGGCGGCGGCGGCGTTCCCAGGCGCCTCGCGGCCGGCGCGCCGAGCTACCATTACGGCAATTTGCCGCGGTGCGGCAACTGACGCTACTGACGGCTACTGGCGACCGTTGGTGGCCGGTAGCCGGCGGACGGAGGACGGAGGAGCTGCCGGTCCTGCCGCGGTCAGCAGGCACGCTCCGGCCGGCTTTGTTATCGCTGCAGCAGAGATGGTGAGAGCTGTTGGCGGCCATTGTCCAGTGGTAATGATGTGGAGCTCGGCTCCTCCGATCAAGGCTGGAGAGGAGAGCCTCCGCCGCTGCCGCCGCCGCCGCCCGAAGCGGCCGAGCCGCCCTGGCTTTGTAGGCCGGCCGGGCAGTGGTTTTTACGTGAGCCGAGGTGCGTGACGCTCGGAGAGACCCCGTGGCTATTTATTATCAGTAGTCCCCTTGGTTCCCAGGGCTTTGTCTCCGCCAAATTCGCCGCCTTGTCTCCGGGTCGCCGCCGGAAGACCTGTGCTGAATTCAGTCGTATAAAGAGGCGGTCGCGCCGGGGGCTTGAGCTTCTAAAAGTTTCTATTTGCGTTTGTGATTAATAGATTAGCGGGTCGGTTTTGTCTCGGTGCTCTGCGCTGCGGTGCGGTCGCGGCCATTCTTGGCCGCTGGCTGCCGGCGCCATTCAGATGCGGTGTAGGCAGCGGTGGTCGGCTCCGCGCCGTTCCCAGGCCGAGCGCTGATGAATGCAGCCCTGTACCGGCGCACTTGATGTAACGTTGCTATTATTTTCTTTATGTGCGAACGGCGCGCAATCGCGACGGCGGCCGGCCCGCCTGGGAATGGCGGAGGAACGGTTCTGGATCATGGGAACGTGGCCAGGCTTCCCAGGCCGTCGCCGGCAGGTGCTTTAAAGCCCGATGCTCGGCGGTGGCGGTCGTGACGCGGTGGCGGCGCGGTTCGGGCGCTGCGGCGGCGTCTGTACGGCTGGGCAGCTCGGTCGGGTCGCCCCGACAGCCGACAGGTGTCCCTTGGAGTTCCCCGGGGAGCGGCGTGGCTCAGGGCTGGGATAGCACCGACCCGCTCGGCACGCCTCTCGCCGCTCAATGGCCGCCGGGCTGCGCTCAATGATGCTCAATGGCCCGCCCCTGGCGGAATGCGGCGCGCGGCGCTCCGATCGCATGCGAAATCAGTGCCGCACCTGCCAGCATTCCAGCGCGCCGCTACTGACGCGCTGACGGACTCGCCGGCACGCCCGGAGGGAGCTAGCGAGGCCAGCCTCCCCTATATGCCCCTCAGCACCCCAGCCCCGGCTCCGGCCCCGGCCCCGGCACAGCCTCCCTCCTCCAGAGGCTGTGTCGGGCGCTCTTTGTTGGCCCTCGCCGTCCGCGAGATGAGCCATGAATGCCGGACTGGAGATGCCGCGGATTTCGACCGGGCCGCGGCTGCCTGCTGCGTCCCCGATCTGGCGATGGCCGCGCTGATCCGGACAGACTGTCTCTCTGGGCTGTGTCTGTTCTGAGTGACTCCGCTCTCTGCCTATGCCGACCAGTCAGATCTCGGTAGCAGCTGCCGGCTGGTGGGCCGGCCGGTTACCGGTCGGTTACCGGTCGGTTGAATGGCCGCAGGTGGTGGCTCGCCCGCCCCGCGACTGGTCTCCCCGCCGACAATGCCGGCTCGTGCCCGCCGTCTTGGGTTTAAAGGGCCGTCTCGGCGGCCGCCACCTGGAGCCAACGGTTTTCCCATTGTGCCGGAGACGCGGGACGCGAGCCAGCCGTTGTCGCCACGTGCCCCATTGTGGCCGCGCCGGTTTAAAGTCCTGCGTGGCGTCGTGCGACGCGTCACTGAGAACGCAGCGTGGGTTGTTCACAGCACCTCTCGCATGACCCTCCAAGGGTGGGAAGGCGGCGGGTGGCGGCGCGGGATGCGCCACGTTCGGCGACATGTGGTGACGCGTGACGCTTCTCACGCGGCGCTGCCGAGCTGGCTTCCCAGGCACCGGAGCTGGACGGAGCCGGGCCGACGGACGGACGGGCTGGTGTCGCCGACCGGTGACGGACGACCGCCCCCGCCCCCGCCCGGAGGCGGATGAGCGGCTCCGCTGTGCTGTCTTCCGGGAGGAGAGCTGAGCTGAGGTGGCGAAGAGCTGTGATCTGACCAGCTCGACGGAAGATGTCCTGGACCCAGGCTATGTTTCACACTCGTGGCCGCGGTGGCGCCACGACGCTAAGATGCAGGGCTGCCGTTCTGTGATAATACACGCAGCCGCCGCTCTCCAGCCTCAGTGCCGCGCGGTGGAGCTTCATAAGAAACCCTGCGACATCCACAGCCGGCTCTCCCAGACAAACACGTGTGTACACACGGTGAGACGCACACGCGCGGCTCTCGCATGCCCTCGTCGCCCAGTGGGAACTGGAGTACGGTTTATCCCAAGTTGTGAATAGTGAGGTTGTGTGTCCCAGGCGGCGCGGCGCGGCAGTCACGGCTGCGTGGGCGTACACACGGACCGGTCCGGCCTTCCGCCCGGGACTGGACCGGCTGGGGCTGGTCTGTGGTGCACACGGGCCTCGGCTGGGGCTGGTCTGTGGTCCACACGGGTCTCGGCTGCGGTTTGGACCGGCAGCTCAACAGCAGCCTATGTCGTGTCCGGCGGCTTTGGACACCCGTTGGACACCCGATAGGTCTGCGATGTGGTGTCGCTAATGGTGATCGGCGGTAGATATCGTGGTCGTTATTGACTTAACTCACTCAGTGTTTGGTCCTGGTGGGAATTTTTGCATGAGTCAGGTGGCCTGCGACTATATCAGCCTTTCGATGTATTGAATGAGGAGACAGTGCATGATCACGATAGGTGACATGAATGAGGCAGCGTTACTGTCTCATTCTTGTCGCCTATCGCCAGACATCGTTGCTTCGTTTTTTTTTTAAAGAAATTAAACTATTTTTCCTCTTTAAAGCCTTTACCTAACACCTGTAATAATCAGCACGCTGTCGATTTTCATTTTACTTTTGACAACTCAGCAACTAGACAGCCGTGTCAGACCTTACTTCTACAGGACACAGCCGGTTACATAATGCATACGTCGCTCCATCCATAGGAACACAGGATGAATCACAGAATCACAGGATGAATCACAGTCCCGCTGTTTATCCAGCAACTCAAGCTTAACCACTGTGTGTTAACAGCTCAACCTGTCACCTAACACGCCACAACTTCAGATAATGTCTCGGCTGTCTCCGTTTGCGTCTCCCGGCGTCGCCGTTTGCGTCCCCGGCTTCATCGGAGCGGGCTATCTTATCACACACATGGCGTTTCCCATCCGACCGCCGCGCTGTGGTGGTGCGCCGCCAAGTCATCCACCAGGCCGGGCCGGACCAGACGGCTGACGTGGCCAGATTGGCCGCAGTCGCCACGTAGATATATCTTCAAAATATATTTTAATTTTTAGTTGGATTTGTTTTGAACTATTAAACCGCTATGAAATCGCGATTTCTCATGACTCACCGTTCAATAGCAGATTTTCGAAGAGACCAGGCTTCGGATTCTTCCAAGAGCGTTTTAATTTTCCCGCTCCACGCGTTGATGCCACCTCTGTGCCCTTGTTCCCTCGTCCCCAGTTGTCGCTGCTGTCTGCACCCCTGCCCCCCCCCCCCCCTCTGTCCAGGGAGAGAGGGGTGATTGCCGGGTCAGCCGGTCCGCCGGTGCCGACGGGGACGAGCGTGTCGGTGCCGATGGGGGACGAGCGTGTCGTCCATTTGCCGCTGGGTGCGTGTCGGGGCTATGGGGGCGGCGGTAGGGCGGCGGCGGCGTCGGCACATTGTCCGCCGGTGGCCGGGCGGCCATCGATTGGCGGCCCATCATCAGCGTGAGAGCGAGCCACCTGACTGCCGCGACTCGCCCCATCCCCACCGCCGCCTACGCCGCATCGCCACCGCCGCCAGCACGACCAGCACGCCAGCACGACCAGCACGGCCGCCGCTGCTCATACGGGCAACGGCTGCTGTGGCTACGGCTGCTAATGCTGCCGCCGTGGCCGCGGTCGCTACGCATCCCATGCATTCGGCATTGTCGATTTACCGTTTAGACCGAAGGAGACCAACTCTACCTAACCTGGTGCATGCATTGGGTCGGGTGCACTTTCACCGTCACGTTTCGCCGTCACGTTCCTATGGGGAGAGTTCAATATGCCTCATTTACGTTTTATATTTTATCCGCTTGGTGATATCACCACTCCTTCCAACAATAGATAACTGATAACATCCGGGACTGCTGGTGTCTTTTTAGCATACCACAACATTCTTGCAGAACATTAGGCTGAATATAGCTTTATGCCGAACAATGAACATCCTATGACTACTGCCTGTTCGCCCATCGATGACGATACACGACTCATTTTTGGTCACCGAGTGGGTGATAATTGGACGCTGCCTCTTGCCATACCTGGGGCTGTTTTCCGTTGCCATTCTGCCGTCACCTGTGCGCCCCCATTGAAGTGTCAGGCTGCCTCTGTGGCCAGCCCGGGACTATGTCAGCGTCTCGACCGAGCTGGGTGGCCCGCCAGCCGCCGGCCGCTTTGTTCACCGGTAATAAGCGTCGACAGCTCGCTACGTATTCACAAACACCGCCTCAGCGCCGATCGCCATTAAGCGTAACTTAATGGTCGGCGACGCTCCGCTCCGCGCGACGCTGTCTGCTGCGCCACAATGGCTTCGGTGTGGTAAGAATGCGGCGTACGCGGCGCGGCTGACACCTGGCGGGACGACTGATTGTCTCGGCGACGACAGGAGCTGTAGCGCTGACAGCTCGGACAGCTCGGACAGCTCGGGACACGGGGTGGGACAGAGACGGAGACGGAGACGGAGACGGAGACGGAGACGGAGACGGAGACGGAGACGGAGACGGAGACGGGGACGGGGACGGGGACGGGGACGG
>JARFNZ010122183.1:0-12156 GCA_031763405.1 Balanus nubilus | reverse complement strand
AAGATCTGCGATAAATGCCGACATTAATTTTCATTGTGACGCCGCCAGCACGGTGCCGGTACAGCTTTTTAGGTAAAATTACACCTCTAGTTCCTAAGCGATGAAAAGAAGTTGAGCGAATAAAAGTTAGGAAAACCATAGCTATTAACTACATAACTATTGCCCTTGATACCAAATGTTTTGGGTACTGATATTAATTTAGTGGTCCCGTGCCTCAATTTGTTTCATATCCTGCGGCGGTTTAGCGAAATATTGCGGAACTCGATCTAACATCACCCGATCCAAGAAATCCGTTGGACAACTATCCCCCCCCCCCCCTCTCAGGTCGAAAATTTGCTGACAATCTATTTAGGTATTTCTGGGTATTTATTTTGCTCATTTATTCTCAGACTCCTTGCAAAACTTCACTCCATTGATCAATTCTATCCTCACAATGTTTATGAATGCGGTTTAGCTTCATACTTGTGTTACGGCAGATTATAACGTTGTATATAGTGCGTTGACGTTACAGGTCGCCAAAATGCGCCCGTCCTTGGCGTAACGCGGGCACGCTGCCCCTAAATGCACCTTTTGCAAGCGTTTGCCGCGAAAATCCTTTTTACTGCAAATTCACGGCTTTGATTATTAACTGGAGAGTCTAGTTAGCTAGAAAATGTTCAAAGTTTGTATTAAATCTTGATTTATCCGTCCCGTAGCTCAGTTGGTAGAGCGCCGGACTCCTGGTAGTGAGAGCCCGGGTTTGAGACGCTTCGGCGCTTGATATTTACTCCTGACGGGGATGGCCTGCGGTCGGTGACAGCGGCCGCACACAGGGTCAGTTGAAGTCAGTGAGTGGGGCGTACAGTGTCCGGCTATGTGGGCACGTTAGAGTTTCGAACTAAATTCTGCTGGCTACCCGGAATTAACTAAATTCTGCCGGCTACCCGGAATATCCCGATCGGGCGGTAGAGGCCAGGACCTGCGCAACAAGCTCTGCTTCGCGTGGGTTCTGATCTCATGATTCCGTCCATGCAATAGGCTCGGACTAAATTTATAAAACAATTATATGCATATGACTTATACTTTAAATTCAGGAATAGTTTTTGTTTAAGGGGGTGCAATATGGGCACTCTCCCCTAGGTAACTGTTAACAAAATTAGCGTCGGTTTCTATAAAGATATGAGCTAAAAGCGTAGCTCATATCTTTCACCAAATAAGACATTTCAATGCCCAAAAGTCATATGTGCGTGTTTGGCCTTTTTGTCGAGCTACTTAAACAATCGAGTGACAGGAGCTGGTTCGTCAATGTTATCGTTTTGTCGGCGTCGCCTGGCTGGCTGAGGCGTATGGTTTCCTGTCGTGACGGCGTGACATTCCGTGACCAGTAGTATCACTATCGTTACATCGTATGACGTGCTGTGCCGTGTGACGTTCCATGGGGTGACGTGGTAACGTCAGTGGCCGTACCAGTCGGTCGGCTACGCCGGCTGTCCTCCCGGCAGACCTTCATGACCGGGCGGGCCGCCACGCCGCCTCCCCAGTCCGAGACTCCGACGGCTCCCACTCGCAGCCGACTCAGTCGGAGGGCGACTGTGACCGGGGGAGGTCCGCGGCGGCGAGTGGCGGCGGCTAGTGTGGCTGGGACCGGGAGAGAGAGGGGGTGAAGCTGTGATTAGGAACTGAGCTGCGGCCGCTGCCTGTGGTCAGTGCGGAGAGCTGCGGCTCCCGGCAGTCAGTGAAGCTCGAGGTGCAAGTGCCCGAAGTCAGTGGGGCGAGGTGCACTGCCGGGGGCGGTTTGTGACCCGGACTGACCGTCGGACGTCTGAGAAGTCACACGATCTCTGCAGAGTCCGTCGGGGAAGCGGCGTCTTTGTTCCGTGGGAGGTCGGAGTTGTAGAGGTAAGTGTGGGGGAGAAGTGTGATAAATGCACCGTAAAACGGCGGAATCAGCCCGATCTTGTAATTATCCTGCTCCGCTGTTCCCCTTGTGCAACGCGGCTGAACTGCGCCGTGGCGTTACGGTGGGTTAGCTGAAGGTGACGGTGTGAAAGGAGATGATAGTTCGGCGTGGGGTGGCCCCACGTGGTCCGTCATGTCGACCCGCCTGCCCCCTCCTCCCGTGACCTGATTCAGGGCGATGACTTGCTCCAGCCCGCGCCGGTCACTTTATGACACGTGAAACTCGAGTAAACACTGTGTTTGGGGCGAAAGCTCCATCCTTCGTGCCTTAGTGGCCCTTGCTCTCAGTGCATACGCGCATAACAACGGATAACTTATGTTGAAACACCGATAAAGTTAGGGCTCGGGAGATCATTTGAGATTCATCGCAGTAGATGAAGACGAGCTCCCGTAATGTTTTCAAAGGTTGCCGCGGTGCACCCCTGCGCTTCACGCCTTACCCGGCGTAGCTCAGGTCAGCTAAAATGTGGCCCTCAAATCACATCCCTGTCAGATGCCCTGTCAGATACCACACCCAAGTAGCACCGACTATTGTGAGTCGTGGCTGGATGAAGGGAAGCTGACGGAAGCCTCTTCTCTGCCGCTCCGTTCGCCGGTGCGGGGGCGCGACGGTGGTAATTTTATGTCCTCCGTGTCTGCCCTATTCAGTATACATGCCATCGGATTGTTATGGCTGGCACACCCCGAATGTAGCCGAAATGTAAATGATGAACGAATAAAATGACACAGTCGGCATAAACAGATGGCATAAAAAGTCGGCACAACTCATAACACCAGACGTATGGCCTGCTGAGATAGCCATAGCCTGGCTGGTCGGCAGCTATTCCGTCAGGCATACGATTACCGACCGTGGACCGCTGGATTCTCTTACAAAATGCATCCGTCTGCAGTTCTACTAGGTTCCCGTTGCAACGTTGTTGTCGTTGCTCTGTTATTAACAACTATGGAATAAACAACATTAAAACTCCTTTATTGATTTGTCTATACTCCTTTACTGTCACTCGCACACTTCTGGTAGCTTTTATTCCACACTGCAGTTTTCGTTATTTGTACGGGTGCCCAAACCCCTGACGCGTACGGTAATATTGCACCCACCGTATACATTTACAGAATATTTACATGAAATTTTCAGATTCTTGCTCGAATAAGTTAAGTCTGAATGAAGTCAGATAAACGCGAAATATTAGGTACATGTACCAAACATATCAGGTGTGAGGAGATTGCATCATTCGTGATGTAAGACACCCACCCCACAGCAGCTATCCTCGAATGAGCTGCGCCGCGCCCTACTTATATATGAGCTAATCCTGCCTTAAGGGAACCGAATCCACCGCCGCCTGCACACCCAGCTGGGTCCGTATGAGAATGAGATAGGTTAACCCGGAAAGGCTGCGACTCATTCATGCACCGTGTTTCTCTGCCGCATGCATATTGCATGTTCCGGCTCACATGCGGTCTGAATGGCCGGCAGGAACGGCGCAGCTGGCCAGCGAGGCTGCATGTCCTTCACTCCTGCCCACTCTGCCTGAGCCACCATTCCTCCTATCCCACTCTTGTCCCGCCACCACCTGGGCAACCGGGCCGCTTCTACCAACCCCGCGTTCACAGGACCCTATCACTCTGCCAGATGCTCGAGTTGGTCCGAGTCGGGCCGGCAGCGGCGGCGGCGGCGGCGGGGCCCCGCGTCCCGGCGTCACCAGCCAAAACGGCCGCTCCGGCGCCGGCCAGGCTCTCCGTAAATGGCACGATTCGGAGGCCGCGAGCTGGCTGGGCTGGGCGGCCGACTGGCCGGACCCGACCCGCGCTCGCCGGGGCCCGATGGGCGGCGGGTAGGTAGGCACTATAGGCAGGCCGGGCAACGAGCAAGCTGGGCTGGGCGGTAGGGCTCCACGGTTCAGCTCAGCCCCGCAGCTCATGTTGTGTTTGTTGCGGGTGCGGCAGATGGAGAAGATTCGCTGGGAACATGCAGTCATTCGCAGCTGTCCCGTCTGGGGTTTGGTAGAAGCCGGGCAGGACGCGTAAACCCAACTCCTGATCATTGACGACACCAGCGCAGCGCTGCAGTAAACACCGCCCAGCGCCGAGCGAAGCACCGCCCGTGGCTCCCACACACCGTATTGTTCACAGGGGCGGTGTTACCACTTAACCCGTTCGCCGCACAGTGCCGCCTCCGGTAACAACGGTAACCGCCGAGCCCGCCCCCGGTAACCACGCAGCCCCGCCCCCGGTAACCGCCGTTCTCACCTTGACACCGTGCCCTGTAATGGCGTGAGCGGCGGCCGTAGCCGTGGCTCCGGCCGCTCGCTCTGTGGCATGTGGTGACCTTCAGACGACCTCCCGGCCATCCCGTGACCCTGTCCGGAACGGAGCGATTTGGGAGGCCCAGTGGGATATGATGGCGCCCTGTGCGACGGCCCGGGATGACACCCGTGTGATCCCGGCGGCACCTTGGACGATCGGTACGGCGGCTGTGGTGATCTCTGTAAGACACAGCGACTTCGTGCAAGGTTGGCTGGGACTCGGTAGGGCCGGGCTATGTTTGGCTGGTCAGGTGGCGTGTTGCGGAAGTTTGCTTGTTTTCATGTTGCTTAAGTCAATCGCAGGACTTGTCGTGGTGGCGCCAAGATGACGTAATTGTGGACACAGTCGCAAGGCGACAATAATTGTTACGTGTTTGGTGGGATAGCCTGCAATGTCAATGTCATAGATAAACGTAATAACTTAAGTTTCCAGACTACAGTTATCTATGTCAGTGTAGAACGAAGTTTACATTCAGCTTTGGCTAGTTACGTCGCACTTGTCAATTATAAATTTTATCTAAATATTGTCATATCGCGTCCCACAGGTTTTTGAAACCCGGTAGGTGGTACTATAGTGACTCACGTGTCTATTGTGTACCTTCCGCGTGATGACTGTTTTTACTTAGTCGCACTCCGTGGGTGGGAATAACGATAGGGACAAGTACCCGTGAGTCACCAGTCGCCTCGCCTTCTGTTTACCTGCGGATAACGCAGCGAACTATTCCGAACAGTATGTGCCAACGGGATCTGACCTGACCCGGCATCCCTCCTCCGCTCACCTGCCTCTGACCAGCCGGGGGTGGCGTGCGCCACGACCGCGGCATTTCCTGCCGTCCTACCCCCCCCCCCCCCCCCCCCCCCCCCCGACCGCGACCCCGCCGCCGTGCGGCCGCGATACATTAGCCGCATGAGTCGGCGACCGTATATATGTCGGTATGCCCTCGGGCGACGGCGGCTAACCACCGCGGACGGCTGCGGGGGCGGACGGTGACGTGCGTCAGCAGCCACCGCCGGCTGGTGGTGGTGGTGCGGGGGCGAGCTGTACTGTCGGCTGCCGAACAGCGGCGACGCCCTGTGGAAACTCGATGAATTTTAATCAGGGCAGAAATATTTTTGAGGTGCGTGGTGCGACGGAATTATCGCATTGCGCATGTGGCGGCCGATTGGAAGTGGTTGTTAACGAAATCGGCATGTTTCGTGAACTCGGATGTGTGTTTCATCGAAAATGTTACCATGTCTATTCAACAACTCTCACAGTTGCCTGACTCTCACTTGCCAGTTGCCCTTGTATGCCTGAAAAAAGCATGTCGATCGTGTCTTCTTGCTGGAAGAACTCCCCCGATGACCGACGCTTCTAATTTATTCACGCGGAGCGCACGGCAGCACTGCTCACGGGACTTCTGTTCACAGTCAGTTCACAGTTCACAGTTCAGGAGTTCACAGTTCACAGTCTACATCGTGACGCTAGTCCCTTTTTGCCATGGTTGTTGGGTGTTTTTGCGGTGTCGGTCATTTGTAGGCATGAAGGAACAAAGTTACAGACAAGCTCCAGCTGCGGGAAATATGGTCGAGGCGGCGGCACAACAACTCATGGCGGTTTCGAAACGTGATTACGAAGAAACAGATTTGGGCGATAAACACTCCGCCTACATTTGTAAAAAGCGGGAGAACAGAGGTTGCTGTTCTTCAAACATGTCATGTAGCAATGCCGCTTGGGTTTTGGACGTGTAACTTATCCATTCTCGTCGAGTACTTCCGCTGAGCCGACTACAAAATCACCTGTAAACGTTACTCGCTAAACATGTTCCTAGAACATTTTCATAGTTTTCCGTAACATTGATGGATCCATAAGATCAAAATTATATTCACCCGTTTTCGCCTTGGATCCACTGTCGTTCTACCGAAGTTAAAGGAAACAGCACCCTAAATAACGACACTTATCCAGTGTTTGATTGGTTTTAGCTTTCCAGTGCGGGTGCCAAGTTTACGATCGCTAAGTGGCGGGTAGAGCATAAGCAAAGCGACTCTGGAGTGGTGAAATTCCCGACGTTTGTAGTTCCTTTGCAGTTATCTAGAGAAATTACCGTGCTTTCGGCATAGTTATACTCCGGCCTGTGATATATAATATGGGGAGGCGTTACGTTGATAGGAAACATCTTATAGACTTAGCTTTGCGTACGCAGTTAACTATTTCCACTTATAATTCCCAGGCTAGGTATGATAACCAATTACGCCGAGGTTTTCGTACAAGACAAACAACCTGCGCTGGGATGTGCTTTCGGATGTATATCTGCTTTTGAAATGTGATAACACTGCTGCAAATGCTAATGCTAATGCTAATGCTAATGCTGCAAATGCTAATGCTAATGGTAATGCTGCAAATGCTAAACACTGCCAGTCTCATAGCGATTGAACCAATAGCGTATCAGTTGATGCTTCATACTACATGAATAGAACAACCTTAGCTGCCTGTAAGCGATTCACGTTCTTCTGCCGCGAAGTTAATCTGACCATTTATCTGCAACAGCGAGTCACTCCATCAGGGGTAACCGGAGCCCCTGCCGCCTCCTGCTCAGTCCGAGCTGACCGTATGTGGAGGTGAAGCGGCTGATGTGGAGGTGTAGCGGCTGATGGGGCGACGGGGCAGCTGATGGGGGCAACGGCCCTCAGGGCAGGAGGTCTCTGCTATGCTGTCATGTCCTCGCCGCCGTCGCCGCCTTCAGTCAACTCAGGACTGATGACGTGATTAGCTGCAGCTCACGGCGCCGCCTCCACGGCTCCCTGTCCTGTCCCGCTCAGACAGACGCCACGGCTCCCTGTCCTGTCCCGCTCAGACAGACGCCTTCAGTTCCATTCTGATCACTCCCCCTCAGATAGACGCCTTCACTCTCATCATTCTCGCTCAGACAGATGCCTCCACTCTGATCATCCCCCCCCCCTCAGATAGACCCTTCACTCCGATCATTTCCCTTCAGGTAGACGCCTTCACTCTCGGACTCTCGGACTCCGCGGGACAACCCTATAGGTTTGTCCCGCTCTGAGCCTCCGTCGGACTCCGTAGTTCGTAGGTCTCTCTCGTTCTCGGCCTCCGCAGGTTTGTCCCGCCCAGACAGATGCATTCACACTGATAACAACAACAAAACAACAACACGCATTTATTTTCAGCTCAATTTAACATTAACACAACATTAACTGTGCCACTCAAGGGCCAAATCTCTCCTTTACTAGCATGTTGTTGATGTCTCATGACTTCATGATTCGTATGCTTCAAGGCTGCGAATATTCTGCAATATTGGTGTTTGTATGTATTGTTTAGACAATCACATACCCAGGGGCCACTTAGAGTTGAAGTCGGCCATATCATTCCGATTGTGATGCCCTAGTTGAGATGCCCTGCTGTCAGATGTTATGTTGGATGCTGTAATGTAGTGTGGTTCCCGGTGCTCCAGCTTCCACCCCATCGAGCTGCATCAGTCCGCGAGAGAAAGTGTCCCTGTTCAAACGTCTCGTATTTGCTCACTTCTCGTGAAGCGGGAGACGAGACCCTGCGCAGCATGTTTTGCCGCGCCGTTTGCGCCACACGCCGCGCCGCGCCGCGTCTGCCGCTCACGTCTCAGTTGCGCCACCATCGCCGCCGTCGACGATTCATCGGTCGCGCTCAATAACTCGTTTGGCACGATCGCAATCGGAAGAAGATGCGCGCCCGGCCGGCAGCGGCGATCGGCCGTAAAGATAATAAACAGAGCCCTTGGAGGAGAGTGAAAGGGTGGTCCGCGCTGCGGGGCTTGGTAAACGTCCGAACCACTCAAGCTATCGATCACTCAAGCACGCAGCGCGTGGTGATGATCATGCTGATGCTAATTGGGTTTGTCAGACATTCTGCGTGCTAGTTCCAAGTGGAATGATCGCCTTGCTTGGACTGCAATCGAGGAGGTACCGCCTCTGCGTCTGAAGCGAGACACACCGTAGCAGGTGCGCCAAAAAATAATAACTGATCTGAGAACGAACCATATGCAAGCGTTGCAATCAATTAATTATAAGCTCTTCCAAGTGCCTGTTTTTCCGACCCAGTCTTTCGCTTGGAGTAGCATGGGTGTTGGTCAACGTGTATTTTAAGACAGCCACGCCAGGGCTGAAACATCTCCTTTACGCCTGTCCCTCCGCCGCCGACCGAGACCACCAGGCCGCGGCTGGGCGGCGGCACCTCATCTCACCATTTGGCGGCTGTCAGGGCCGACTCTGCACGGTCGCCGCCCGCTGGGGCCGTGTTTGTCTGTTTGTCTGTCTGCTGTTGTGTGTTGACTGTGGACGCCCAGTTGACGTGCCGCCGCTCACCCACCGAGCCTGATTTGGCCTCTGCGGTCGGGCCGTGCCGGAGCCGCCCCCTGACGTCATCCCGGCGAGGGGGCGGCGCGGCGCGGGGGGACACGTCAGGCAGCACGTCAGCACGTCAGCGGTCCGCCCGGCCGTCACCAGGGCACAGCGGCGTCATCCGAGCACAGAAGCGTCAACGAGACGTCACTGGAGTGTCATCAGATCGCCATCGCCGCCTCCGGTGCCGGTCGGGGAACGACGGCGGCACTGCGCTGTGACCGAGCCGGCCCTAGCTGGCTCCGTCCCCAGCTGTCCCCGTCTCCGTCTCCGTCTCCCATCTCCTGTCTCTCGTCTCCCCGTCTCGACCTCCGTCCCTGTCTCCAATCTCCTCCGTCTCCGTCTCCCGTCTCCTGCGTCTCCGTCTCCCGTCTTAGTGAATTGAATCTTATCAGTGAATTAGACTCAATCATGCGATGATTGAATAATTAGATCATTCACAGCACGATCCTCCTACAGTCTGAGCCGGCGCTGATGTCTCTCCGCCTCCGTCCGGCCGTCTTTGGCCGTCTCTGTGGCCGTGTCGTGCCCAGGGGCCCCAGTGAGGCTGTTGGCGGAGTGCCGAGGGTACACCTCAGAGCTCGTCAAGGTCACCGCATCTCCGGGGCACGGCCGGCACGCCGGGGGGCGTGGGGGGAGAGGGGGGAAGACAAGGGAAGAGGCCGGACAGGTGGGCGGCCCGGCCGTTTGGTCAATCTGGGACATGACAATACGGCAGCCGGCCAAGGCGCCGGAACAGACAGGCAGCTATGGAGTGTCGTAACTATAGCCTCTCCACGCGCCGCGGCGGCTGTGGCGCAGCTGCGCGTTCGTCGCATTCCAGGGCGGCGAATATGGCGCGCGGCGCGTTGGAACGCCGCGATCTGGCCAGTCATGCCGTGAGCGATAGCCGGGAACCAACGATCCTCGGTCCCGGTAATATGTAGACGGCGCAACACGACGAGGGTGACAGGTCCGGGGGACCAAGGTCAGCCAAGGTCAACTGGGGCGGGTCTGAGGCTCTGAGGTCAGCTGGGGAGGGACGGGGGTCAGCTGGGGGACCAGATGTCTGCTTTGTAGGACCTGAGATCAGCTAGGGGGACCTGAGGTCAGCTGGGGAGGGTCCTGAGGTCAGCTGGGGAGGGTCCTGAGGTCAGCTGGGGAGGGCCTGAGGTCAGCTGGGGATGGCCCTGAGGTCAGCTGGGGACGCCTGCAATCGAGTTGATAAGATTTTTCGAAGTCTAACCTCCAAGTTTTGAAAACGTGTCATGCTTTTAGGAGAACCGTCAATTATGGAACATAAGGGTGTCGGAAATGGAGTATGAGCGTGTCGGAAAAATGTTTGCTTTCTTCCTAAAAGTTAATTTTTCGTTTTTGTTTTTGCGTTTTATGCTGCTGCCGCTACAAGCACCCCGTACGGCTCGGAAGCGCTCGACCTGGTCCACCAGGGGTCTGACTCCCCAACTTCTCCAAACAAGTTCCACAACAACTCCGCCCTAGACCCAGGAGGACCGTGTCGCCATCTACCTGCGGCACGTTAAACTTTCGATCCAAATTCATCACCGGTGAACCGGGAGCGGGCGTATGACGGGTGGTGGGTCCGTGGTGCTATTAAGCAGCAAGCTCTGCTTAGCGGGCACCCGGGCCCGCAGCCACCCACACAACCGTTGGGAATAAAAAATAAAATAAAAAAGTCAACTTCAAATTAAAATAACTGAATTTCATGTTAAGGCATTCACTTCAAATGCAAATAACTCAGTTTCGATTAAAAATAAGCAAATTTCCAAGTAAAGTGATCCGGTATGTATTATAATGACTACAAAGTTTTGAATTACTTTTAAGTCAGAAGTTTTCTGACAAGTTTAAAGTTCGAAGTTTAAAATGACTTTAAAGTATATCTTACCTCCGCACTGCCGGGCGTTGATTTTCGCTACCCCTATTTTTGGTCGTAAATAGCGGGAAAATGGCGGTGCTATGCGCCGACAAATTTGACACAGCTAGCGGACCCTCAATTATCCACATTTCGTAAGAAAATTAACTTCGGCCATCTCCTGTCAGGTCATCAGACCTGGTCTTGTCACACTACCCTCAAAGTGGTTGCGGTAATGTCACATTTTAATCCGTGACCTCAAATATTGCTTTGGATCAATGATCACCAAGAATGTCAAAACATAGCTTAGCCCTAATTGCACTAGTCTCATAATCCAGACTATCCTTAGAAAAGGAAACATTTCAACATTTTCCCAATGCTTAACTAGAAAAGGGTACGTTAACAATTTGGCCTGACCTCAGATCATCAATATTAGAAAATCCGACATATACTACTAATTGTAAGTACTCATGGCCTTACCCAATCAAGAAAAGTTAAAATTGTTCAGTACAAAACATTGTGGCTGTGGCACGACCGCAAACATTCTCGGGTTAAATGACTTGGACTGCTAATCTTACCTGAGAAGAACCGCAGTCAATTTTTTACGAAGTGTGGATATTCTACTGACTATCGAGTAATAAAGCACGTTGGACATCCAGAACGTAACTTATATGTTTTCCACTCGATAATTAACAAGCCAACAGTCGAACAGTCTCATTTACCACTTATTTTTTAAAGAGACATTCATCTATACTATGAAGTGTGTTCTTTAAACCCTTTTGGCTCCCGAATTGTGAACACAATACCCAAAAACGCCTCAAAATCAACAGATCCTTAGTCAAAGGTCACTGGTGTGTGCACTCTAACGGGCGGACAGACTCATCGGTATAACAAATGTGTTATACCGGAGCCGTTCTTATCTGTACAAAAGTGTGTCGGGCGCAATACGGCGGGGGCCCCCCCCCCTCCGGTTTTCGAGCATAGCTATACAAAAACAGCGGCGCGCAGCGCCGCCGTTTTTGCATACGTGCCTAACATTGAATTGCACACATCGTGTAAACGTTTTGGCCTTGGGTCACCTCAGGTCAGGTCACTAGGGCAGGTCAAAGTACAAGCATGCAAAATGACCACTTGATAAGTTTGGAGCTGTGCCATGGCCAGAGTTTGTGGATGATCCGTTTCAAGCTTTCAGGATCTCGTGACCTACCTATTATAAGTCAATAGGAGAAAATTCAAATTTGTCCTATTCAACAGAAACCAATCGGATCAGGAAATTATTTCAGGATATCTCCTTAGCCCATTCTTGATGTATCCATTGCAACTTTTCACCACCGATCCCCTGTTAGGTCAACCGAGGTCATCCGAGGTCACGAACACTTTTTGCCAATAACTTTTGATAGAGAAGAGATAGAAACGTTAAACTGAATGACCTCTGGAGCCTAAGCTAGTGATCTGAGGTCAAATCTGATGGCACACTTATGAAAGAGGGTTTCAAGGGCCTTCGAATGCCGTTTGCGGATCCCTCCTAGCTATAATGTTTTTTTTTAGATAATGCGAAGTTTCTGGAAAATGTTTCTGAAAAAAGATATTGACCTAGGGTCATGAAATTTGCACACAATAGAGTTCACTCGCCGCCCCGCCTACCCCCCCCCCCCCCACACACAAATTTCGTTATTCTACCGATCATAGGAGCTGAGA